>JANHFL010003411.1:86670-122962 GCA_032468155.1 Oxyrhabdium leporinum | reverse complement strand
AGGAAGGAGGTCAAGATGGAAAGCAGGAGGGAGATCAGGAGAATGTAGGAGAGGTCCCGGTTGTTGGCTTTGACAATTGGCGTTTCCAAGAATTTAATGAAGATCCACAAGCCAAAGCCTGTGGTCAAAGAGAGGAACAAGGCAATGGCAGTCAGGATAATCCCCAGATTTTCCTTATAAGAAAGGTAGCTTTTAATCTTGGGAATACAGTGAACTCGATTGGTGTTTGGATGTTGATCTTCTGAACATTTGATACATTTCTCTGCATCTGAAAAAGAGCCAGAGTAGGATCTGCCTTTATCACATCCTTTAATGAAATGCATTGTTTGGGAATTATCATTGTTGCTGCAAATGACTTTCTGTTGATGAAGTCAATATGTTTCTTCATTTTCGTTCAGCTAGAATCTCTTAATATTAGTTTTCTTTCTTTTTTCTTTTTTTAATGGCACCATTTCATCAATGAACTTGTTGAGAGAGAGAAGGAGGGAAGAAGCAAGGATTCAAGGAAAAAAGGCAGGTCCAGTATTTAAAAACCTTTCCACTTTCGAACCTCTTGAAAATTGGACCCCAGCCTTTTCTCAATGCTTTAAGGCAACAATCAGCACCAGTCTTCAATGGAATGAAGTACATGTGAATGATCACTTAGCATAGCTTATGCCAGCTAAAGTGGATAAACAGTAGTTTTGCCATGGAGTAAGAAATGTTATGTGGAGATGAAGATGAGTTGCATATGGAGTGAGGACATCAAAATGTATTCCTCTGCTCTGCTCTGCTCTCCTCATCAAGGGCAAGGACTCAGACAATAACGTTAAAGAAAAGCTTCCAGGAGAACCTCTGGAATGTCAGTCAGAAGAGACACAAGCCCAAGGGTCACCTGAAGCTGACCAAAAAAAGGCATTACCTGAACAGATAGAGCAGTCAAAGGATTATTACATAAGGCCGCCCAGTCCCAAGTAGAATAAAGAGCATGGCAAAGACACTCTCTGAGAGTCCTTTAGCAAAGAATAAATCATTTGGACACTTGCAAGAATCAGATCAATCCTCTTGCAATGATCCAATCAAAGTTTGATTATTATATTCTGGAATCTGGGAACTGTCACTAATCAGAGCAATGAAGTAAGTAGTAATTTGAAAAATGGAAGATGTGTTGTGAAATATAAAGAGTAAGAGAAATCATCTCTCTCCCAATATTCAACCCAGACTTATCCTGTATCTTTATCCATCTTTGTTTGCTTGACCCATATACCATATCATTTCTTATAATTCACTATGACATAAATGTGTAACTTGATCAAGACTCAAAATAGGTGGGACCCATAATGGCCAAGCCTTTTAAAATGCACATTCATGTAAAATCTCAGGATTTATGGACCGGCGCAAAGTCCGCCCCTTTCTCCTGCTGTCACCCACCTTCCATGGTAGAGATGGATCCTTCTGCACAAGGACGACAATTGTAGCAGCACATGGGTTTCCCTTCCTGAGCCACCTTCATGAATCCAGGAGGACAGCTTTCTACACACCTGGAAAGGAATAGGGGCTGGGCAGAGAGAGGGAAAGAGATAGCATCCATAACATGAATTATTGCATATGGTAAAGGAAGTAAAAAGAAAAGTTTGGGCATCTTTAGTTCAAAGCTTTCATTCGCTAAATTTGAAACCTACAAGAAACTTAGAGTTCATCAAAGTTATTTGGCTGCTTGCTGCTTGCCTGTTTATCTTTTCTTCTAGTGTTTTCCACAGTACAAATGTTACTTTAAATTCTCAATGTTCCTGCTGAAGAGAAATTTGAATGGATTTCTGTTTCGGCAAAACCAGTTGTTTTGTCCCCTGATTTAAATCTAGCTCCCTCGCAGAAGATTGATAAAGGTTAACAGCAATAACTGGAAAAGTTAACTGGGGGATATTTTTCTGATAGACACCTGAACATCTGACAAAATATAATTCTGTCCCTGTCTCTGTCTCTATCTCTCTGTCTCTGTCTCTCTGTCTCTCTCTCTCTCTCTGTCTCTCTCTCTGTCTCTCTCTCTCTGTCTCTCTCTCTCTGTCTCTGTCTCTGTCTCTGTCTCTCTCTCTCTCTCTCTCTCTCCATCTATCTATCTCCATCTATCTATCTCCACTCTGGGAGAGCTGAGATGACATCCCAAGCTTGCCCCTGCCCCAACTCTGCAGTCCTATTGGTAATATTTTTAAAAAGAAAAAAGTGTTTTCTCCACCTTGTTCAGCATTTCCATCTTTGCCATAGCATTCTGGTTCATGATGAACTTGAAATCCGAGGACCCCACTCGTTCTAGCCTCCCAACTGTCTCTTTGCTAACAGAGAGATTGGAGAAAACCACCACGTTTACAATGTCCAGGTCTGCTACCAGCTCTCCACTTTCAACCAAATATACTCCATGAATGGAATTATTATAAAACTGAGAGCTTCGAAGGAAAGGATGAAACTGGAATGGAAGAGAAAATGGGCAATGTTACATAGACACAAGAAGCCCTCTGGCAAGACTCCTCCATCTGAGCTGGCATGAAGGTTCTGTAGTGAGGCATATAGGATAGAAATCTTCTTAGAAGAATCAAAAATGACTTGGAACATAATGATGGTGAAGGATGTCCTTTATCTCTTCCACACATAATTGTCACTGCAGAGTTTGGAAAAACAAAGGGAAGTATAGCAAAGGATACATCCAATGTGAACTAAAGAGGGTCAAAATTAAAACCCAAAGGAAAATGGATGTTGTGCACAACAACACTGAAAAAATTCTGCCAGTGAGGTCAAAATGAAATCAGATGCCCCAAACAGAAACAATGCTATAAGCAACTGGGGTACAGATCAATGGGCAGATAGGAAGAGAGCAATCTTTGGTCACTTTGAGGTTGAGTATGAGGGCCTTTGCTCTACTGGTAGGTTGTGTGTATGAAACTCTGCATTTGAGGTTTATTTTATTTAGCATATGGCAAATACATGGACATACAGTGGTTCAAATGTTAATGCCCAGTCAACCCAGCCATTGAAGGACAGGGTGGTCTATGGTGAAAAAATCAGGCTTTGGGCTGGTATAAGCTCTTGATGGACATTCGGACACAATGTGATTGATATTTTGTCTAGGAGCACCACAGTCACACTGAGGGGTAGAGACAAGACCCCACTTAAACAATGAGTCCTGGCAGACACCATGTTGGGTACGGTTCCTGTTCAGAGTTGACCAATGCTGGTGAGGAAGGTCAAAACCTGGCACCTTTTGTGTGGGGTCATCTATGTAACTGCCTGTATCTGGGCATTCAGCAGCCCATTTGGCTTTCCACTATGTGTTGATGTCAAAGTTGTTAGACAGCTGTTGAGTGCCAGAGAGGGCTTCCTGGATTGAAGCCTGCCAATTGATAGATGAGGAAGATCAGCGTGCACAGGAAGAAGTGGGCTTCTCATAATTTTGTTGTACTCCTTCACTGAGGCTTCCTGCCTTCATAGAGCTGGTGGTGTAATGTACCTCAAGACAGGGAGCCAGAAAGTAGGAGTAGATTTTATGCAGCCGTTTATGATCCTCATTTAAGAGATTGGTTTTGACATCTGGAAAGAAATTTATGGCCCTTCCTGTTTTATTTTTTAAAAAAACAACAACCCAGCATCAACAGCAGTGGTGTCCCAAAGACATGTGCCATTTTGCAGTGTGCCACAAGTCTATCCTGTTTGGACATGCATCAATGTCATCATGACCCACCTTTCCCTCAAGGAGGCCATTGCAGGAGGGAGACAAGGGGTGGTGGTGGATAAAAGTGGTCAGAGACAGAATGAATATTTTGCCTTTGGTCCTCACCCAGTCCTTGCTTCAGCTGTGTTCATCAGCCATTCATTAATAGATTAATATAGATGGATTGCGTGCTTCCCTGAAAAAAGATTCACCTAGCCCTCACATTCCAAGATTATGGGAGGGACTTTGTCCCATACTGGTGCTCTCTAGATCTCTAGACCAAAATTCTCAGCCAAAATGCCAAAGGAAATTGCTGGTTTGGGTAAACTGATATACATTCTTCTCCATACATAACCAAGAAAGTTGAAACTTATAAAGATGCCACCTTTAGAACAGGCATTGAAATGTAGATGAACTCTGAACCTTTGCAAATTTTTGAAGGAAAGGATCTCACCTGCTTCATTGCCTTATTTTTTAAAAAATTGAGTTTTTCTTTTCCTCTAGGACACGAGTGTCAAACTCGCGGTGTCACGTGATATTTCATGATTTTTTTTCCCTTTGTGGAGTTGGGGTGGTCATGGCCTACACATGACGATTCCGGCCCGCAGGCCACCAGTTTGACACCCCTGCTCTAGGAACGTACCAGTAAAAGTTGGTTTTACAGTATATGCTTTCCCATGTCTGTTTAATTTGGTACCAATAGACCAAACTGTCCTTGAGTGTAGATTGCCTATTTTTGCAAGGTCTTCTAAAATAAATATGTAATCAGCACCACATTTGCCAATTTGTGTCTTAGCAAAGAAATTAGCTCTTTGTCAGTTAGCCTCTGCCTACTTCAGAGTGGAGATCTGATGAGAGCATCTTGTGATTGATGAGGTTGTCCTGATCCGGGGGTATGTTGTGCTGCCTCTGCTCTCTGGATCTTTGGAGGCACCAGCATGGTTGGCAGATGCCTCTCATCACTGCCTTTGGTGGAGAGCCAGGGTGGGCAGAACAAAGCTTCTCCTCTCCTGGGCCTGACTTGAAAGAATGACCCTTGATTTGCCCTTGCGGATGGCATAGCTTTGCTGCCTCTGATCTCTGAGTTTTAGAGGCGCCAGGAGGGTTGGCACTGCTAGTTGGCAAGCTTAGCTCTGCTTGGAGAATACTCCTTTGTATGTGGTAAGCCAGGATTGGGTCAGAGTTGGTTTGCTGGCTACATTCCTAGCTTTTCGACTCTATATTGGGCTTGAGCTAGTGAGCCCCCATTGGTTATTGTTTCTATAACTTATACAGAGCACAGAATGGCAAGAATTTAGCAACTTTGGATTGATGGATTGAAGCTCTGTAAGGAAATGATTAATCAAGAGTTCTGGTCAAGACTTTGTAGCAAGGAAAGATCAGTTTGACAGTTAGGATGAGGCATTAGAAAGGATTGGGAAACCAGTCAAGATGGTTTACAATTGAAAGGAGCAGACTCAAACATGGGAGAGGAGCAAACTTTGCCATTTGGAGGAATAATACGAGGGAAGGGAAATTCACAGGCCAGAATTGGCAGCAAGACAGCAGGAAGACTTTAATAATAATAATTAAAAAAACACTTTTTGGTAGTGAACTTTCAGTTAGGCACAGATCCTAGAATCCAGAAATCTCCAAAAGAGTGGTTTTTAGAAAATGAGATTTGAAAAGAGAATCGCCCTGTTATCAGGGACAAATGTAACAATTGTGAGAAAAAAATAAATAAATTACTGTACAGGATTTGACTGTGCTAGAAATCTGGCATGAGAGAAGCACTACTGACAGCTGATCTACTTTCTGTTAAATAAACAGAACAATCAAACTATTGCAACTTAACTTAAAATGACTTTTGAAGTAGGTTATTCTACAGGGTTTTGATTCTTTTTCATAATTTTATTGAATCTTTTAATTACAATAGCAAAAGCAGATACAAGTTAAACTCAGAGAAAGGAGAAATGGAAAGAAAAAGTGCAAAGAAAAAAAAGTAAGACAAATGAAATATATAATGAAGTGACCTGACCTTTATCACACCAAGTATAACAAACTTAATAACTCTTCACTGTTGATAAGATTACAAGTAAATAGCTTTCCTTCCAATAACCAATCCTTTTGTCTATAGTGTTAGAGAGATGAACGTTAAATGAATTTGGGAAGAGAGAGTATTTCCTACATATGGCTAAATTTGCTATTTCTCCTTGTTCTTCTTCCTGCTGTGATCCATCCCTTTCTCCTTTTATGCTCTGCGTCATTTAACTTTCCCTGTAGCTTAAGAGGTGGATTCTCCGAAGTGGTCAACATTAACTCCTAGGGTCAATGGCACTATCCATGGTTTGCCACACAATCATCCAGATGTTCAGACTGGATTTGGCATTTTTATCCACCTATCGAGTCCTTCCCAAGGACCTGGGATAGGCAGATGTTGATGTTTTGTGGTATTAGAGGTATCTCCACAGAATGGAAGCTGTTCTGAGTAAAGCTGCCTTTTGCCATTGACTAATGGTGAATTTGTCAATGCCGAAGGTGTTCAAATGGTGCTTCAGTTGTTTTGGGATTGCAGCCAAGGTGCCTATGAATATTGGCACTACCTTTGCTTTCTTTTGCCACAGTTGTTCTATTTCTATTTGCAGGTCTTTGTATTTTATTATCTTCTCCAGTTTCTTCTTCTTATATATGTAGTATTATTAAGATATTTATTAAATGGTTTCCATATAGTAAAAGTTTAGGGATTGATGAACAATCTGATACGTCAGAAGGCTGAAGCGTTTGGAGACCTCTACTTAAAAGAATATGCTAAGAAAATTTTCTTTCTACCTTCTAAGTTTGAATGTTCATACTTGAAACATCCCATATCTGCACAGAACTCTAACTAAATACACTATACACAGCCAAAACTTTGTATTTTGTAATGTTTTATGAACTCACTATTGTTAAGATGGAAGTAATTTCCAGATAATTGAACTGCGATCCTGAAGACATTTTACTATGAAGGGATTGGCAATCCTCAAGAGGAACTTTGGAGATTTTAGGATTCCACATTCATGAGGTTTTGGAGCTGATTGATTATACTTACTCTCTGAAAAAATGCTGACATTTCAAGGAAGAAGCATTTATGTCTAAGGCTGATAAGAATTGAGCTCATACAACACACACAAATTGCTACCGACAGCCTCCCACTTCTTCTAGTATAAATAGAACATGTTGATTAATCAGGTTTTGTGTTTCCATTACAAATTATTTGTTCAAGTCAAATATAGGAGGCTCAGTCTTTGTTTTAATTACTGCTTCCTCCTTCTTGTTAAAATGATTATCCCATGCTAATCAAACCTTAACTGAAGAAAGTGTAATAATTAGAAAGAAACTATTAAACAATGTTAGTCTTGATGTTATTTTGGCTTAAAACGTTATTTACAAGTTATTGTTAATGAGCATGTGTAAGTATGCATAAATATACACTATTGCCATGCAAGTGTATTCATCAGTTCACACATATTATAAATAAATGCATTGAAGTGATTTCTTTTGCATCAGAATAATTGAATATTTCATTAGAATACCAATTTTCAAAGGTAAAACTGAAGCAGTTTTGAAAGATCAGTGTTGCTGAGAAGGGGGACATTTGATGAAAAGGCTGGGGGGGGGAGAAAGGTTTTATCGTACTTTTGGAGTCAATCTAACATGGGCCTAACAGAAATTACTCATAATTAATCTCATTGATTTAATTGATGAAGAAATGCCCAGGGATTTCATAGCTTCCTTTGCCTTATGTAGCCTTCTCTTATATAAAATTTGGCACTCCTGTTTAGGAAGAAGGAATGTAGTTGGTTCAGTGAAGCCATTTTTGCACACATTAATGAAATTGTTATCGAGGCAGCTACATTTATATTCGTTTTATATTTCACCGTTTCTCATTGGTTAGAATCTCTTGTCATTTAATATGTTGTAATACTGTCCCACGCTGTGAAATCAGCCAAAGCTTCTAACCCATTCTTAGTGTCAACACTCATTAAAATATTACTTTGATTTAACCTTTAACCTCATGATAACCTTTACATTATGAACATCCAAGGTAAGTGATGATAAATATATTTTTTCCAGGCCAAAGGAAATGATTTATTGTTGAGATGAATGTTTTAGACAAAATCCAATGTCCTTTTACACCAGTCTCTCGGCTAATGGAAGCATGAATTTTGGTTATTGTATGAAATTGCATTAATTAGACAAATGTGCTGAAAGCAGATTGTGAAAAATTGTTCTGGAATTTTTCCCTTTTAAAAGAAACGAGTAATTGGATTAATTTGTCCTTCTTTTCTTCCCTATTAACTTGGAACTGCGTTGATGATTTCCAGTTTTATGGTGTGAACTGTTTTGTGTTTAACATGATTCTCATTAAGTAATTTACTTTTCACTGAACTTCTTACAAGCTGGACCTGTGATACAAACTTCTCCTTACATAAACTGAGGGGAAATCTGAAATCACAGCTAAAATAGAGACTTTCAACCAAGAGACTCTTCTCTTCCTTCACAGTCTCTTTTTATCCATGCCAAATGTTGAGTGCAGCACTGTTGTTCTTGGAAGTGCCTCAGAATATAACATCACTCAGCAGGAGACAGATGATTCATAATGAAGCTCCTGTGCACTTTAGAAAAATGTTGTGCTGCACTTAATTATAGGGAGAGATTGTTCAAACAACTTCCAATTACACCATTTGCAAATAATTGCAAGATTCTGTGCAGACTGCAAGGGGATAGATGGCTTTCGCTGGGGAGGGGGACAAAAAAGGAGAGATATTTTGTCTTTTAGTAATTCATTGTTCTCTGCTTCTAGAATTCTAATGGGCAAAAGCCAACTTGACGTAGGCTGTCTCATGGCCGAGGGTAGTTTATTTCATAATCCAGGGGACACACACACACCCCCGCAGCGGTGCTCAGTTTGCTTGTGATGGCAAAGACAATCTTACCCAGTAAAGATACATCTAAGATTATGGCTGAGGCTGTCATACAAAAGAGAAGAGGTGGAAATATTTATTACCCATTCATTCCTTCTTATTAAACTCCACTAATTGCTTCAGAAAAATAGCGATATTTTCTTTCAAATGTCAAGCTTCTCCTCCTTCTTCTCCTCCTTCTCCTCCTTCTCCTACTCCTCCTCCTCCTCCTCCTCCTCCTCCTCCTCCCCTTCCCCTTCTCCTGCACTACACAAACTCATTCCTTGTAGCGCTGATGATATTACCTAGCTGGGTAATGAAACATCTGCAAGAAAACAACAAAGCTTAAACTACTGTATACAAACATGGAGCAAGCCACACACGCACACACTAGCACTGATGATGTTACCTAGTTGGGTAATGAAATGTCTGCAATAAAACAACCAAGCTCAGAGAGCACCAAGGAGCCCTCAGTCACAATTCTTATCAACAATTCTGCTAGGTCAATGTGTCAGGATCTTCTGATGTTCCCCCAAAAAAGTGCAGGTTGGAAGAATGTGCATAAAGTAATGCAATTTGTGTCTCAAGGTCCATCTGGCTTCCGTTTTCTATTTTTATCCAGCATCTATTTCATCAATTAATGTGCCTTTCTTAGACTAATTCTGTAAAGCTTTGCAAGTAAAGGCTCACTCTGGAACCATCTCATCCCTTCCCCACCATCCCATTCCCCATCTGTTTGCCCAAAACATCAATAATAGTTGTGTTATTCTTGTTAAAAAAACTCCACATTTTTCTAAAGTAGATTAAATCTGCTGCTTCATTTCATGGACATAATTAATAATCACAATAATAGCTGCATTTTCGCTGAGCTCTTCCATCTGTGAATATTGCGTTTTATGGATATTTTCACAAAGATAAACTCCACGCTAATTTCGGATGAAAGTGGAGGGGAGGAGAAGCCATAAGCTATGATGGTATTCCAAAAGTCTTACCATCATTACTTCAGCAAATATGTTCCAACTCATAAGTAAAATCTCCCCAAGATATTTAAAAGCTAATCCATCTGATATTATCAAATGTCTGTGATCTGAAAAAAGCCTAGTTACTCCAGTTTATTATGTGCCTTTCAAATTAGCTCCATTCCAGGGGCATGAAGGTAATTTTCATGCTTCCTCTAGAGGTGGCAACTGACTCTTCCTAGAAATATCCAAGCAATCAGATTCTAGGTACTTATTATCCTATGTGGTGGACATGTGTGAAGGCAAAAAAAATAATAATTCTGGATGAAAATACATACCTACATGGTTAGAAAAGATAATTAATCAACATATAGATCTAAAGCCAGACATATTCTTGTTAGGTATACTACCAGAAAGCTACAACAAAGGGACTACATATTTAATACTTCATGTGTTGACAGCAGCGAGAATTGTATTTGCACAATATTGGAAAAATGAGGACACCCCAAAGATGAAAATATAATTCGGAAAATATGAGGCTGTGCAAAGATGGATAGATTGACATTAAAAATAAAAGATAAAGCAGATACAGAGTATTACTCAACATGGGATATGTTTTACCAGTGGTTGGATATAGAGGTAGAAATTAGAAGAAGAAAGATTATTGCTATGCGTAAGTAAAAGAGGAACTAGTATTGGTTATATTGCTGATATGGACAAAAAATGTCAATAGATCTGGCCTCTCCTTATTTATCAAACAGCCAAAAACCTTGTCTGGTTTCTTTTAAGGGCAATGCAGCCTTGCCACAAATGTGACAGGTTTTAAATCTGCATCTTTCTTAACAAAACAGATGACTTCAGAATAAAGTGGCACTTCAGAGAGGGAATTTGGGTACCTGGGAAAAAGTGAGAACAAGCATTATGCAGAGGATGCAACTCATCTGAGATAACTTGACAAGTATCAACAGCATCACAATTTCTGACACATTATTAACACTTTCCATTGACAGCCAAGTCATGCTTTGTGGCTAGGAAGCTGGTTTTAACTTTGGCTCCATATCCTCCCCACCTTGTTAAAATATTTAGGCTGTGATTCTGCTTATTTGCATAGTTAATTTTGGTTCTGTTTACAAACACAAATTACTTTTATGCAATTACTTTCTGCACGGACAAGGACTTTATTCACTTCAGTGATTTTAATAGCATGGAGCGTGACTGCTTATGACCATATGGCCCTCCACATGTAATCATGGCATTACCTGTATGTATTAATTACTAAGAGTTACCGTATAACCAGAGCTTGTGGGAAGCTACTTGCTTACTTACTTATCCTCTTTCTGGAACCACAAGATTCTCACTTGGTATTACACTGGTACACCATATGCCTCAACCGTATCCTTGTTGGCATCCTATCCACTCATTCACACTCCACAACGTGGGGTTGTCTGTGCTGTGCTAGATGTATTTACTTAGCATATGGCAAATACAGGGACTTATAGTGGTTCAAATGTTAATGTCCAGTCGACCCAGCCATTCAAGGACAGGGTGGTCTATGTCGAAAAAAAACCCAGACATTGGGCCGGTGTAAGCTCTTGATGGGCGTTCGGACACAGTGGGATGGGTATTTTGTTGAGGAGCACAACAGTCACACTGAGGGGTAGAGACGAGGCCCCACTTAAACAAGGAGTCCTGGCAGACACCGTGTTGGGTACGCATCCTGTTCAGAGTTCAACAATGCTTGCAAGGAAGGTCAAAAACCCGCCAACTTTTGTGTAGGGTCCTCTACGTAACTGCCTGTATCTGGGCGTTCAGCAGCCCATTTGGCTTTCCACTGTGTGTTGATGTCAAAGTTGTTAGACAGCTGTTGAGCAAGTGCCAGAGAGGGCTTCCTGGCTTTAAGCCTGCCAATTGATAGATGACAAAGATCAGTGTGCACAGGAAGAAGTGGGTTTCTCATAATTTTGTTGTACTCCTTCTTTCCCTTGTAGAGCTTGTGGTGCAATGTGTCTCAAGATGGGGAGCAGCAAGTAGGAGTAGATTTTATGCAACTGCTTCTGATCCTCATTGTATCATTTAGTCTAGCATCGATCTTGCTAGTGTGGCAGCTATTAAGCCAAACAGGGGCACAGTATTCAGCTGTGGAGTAGACCAATCCTAGTGCTGATATTCTGAGAGTAGAGGCTGAGGCTTCCCATCTTGATCCTCCTAGTTTCTGCAGTAAGTTATTCCTGGTATTGATTTTAGGTGTTTCTTATAGGAGACAGTCCGATCCAAAGTTATTCTGAGGTATTTGGGGTGAGGATCATAAGGGAGTAGGTTATTATTCAGGTAAGTCTTCGGGGTGGCATTGGTGAGTTTGTTGTTGAGATGGAAACAGGTGGTCATCATTTTGCTGACACTGGGTATCAGTCTCCAGTCAGCAAATAATTTTCCCAGGGACTTCAGTCCTCAGAGATAAAACTTCCAAATTTTTATCTTGCGCTGCTAGGGCCAGGTCATCTGCATATCCAAATTTACATCGCCTTGTAGCTGGCATATCTGAGATATAAAGATTGAACAGTATGGGTACGTCAATTTCATCCACAGAGAAAGGGTGGGTGAATTCAGAGTGTGATGGAGCTGACTTCTGAAAGGCTGAGAGTGCTTTCTAGATGGTAGTTGAGTGCTCTTTCACCCTTGAGGCTTTAGAGAAGGAGACAACTCAGCAGGCTACTTGGTTGGCAGTTATGCTGGGTGTCGAGTGGGTTCTCTGGCAGCTCCCAGTTTCCTTAGTAGGCTCCAGCTTTCCTGCTGGATTTGCTGAAATTTAACAAGGTTGTGAATTGTTCCTATGTCTTGCAATGAGCTGCATCCAGGCTGTGTAAGAGATCATCAGCAATCTCTGAGTCACCACTCTGTAGAAAAGCCTGGTAGAGGTCTTCAGTCTCTTTGTTCCATCCAGGAATATAATCTTTTCAGAATCCTCAAGGGATGTATCTTTTACCTGAAGCAAGTACAGCTCTCACAAATCTGTGGCAATGTTGACTTGTTGGTGGGATCCATTCAGTGGTGAAATCTAAAATTTTTCACTACTGGTTCTGTGGCTTGGTGGGCATGGCTTGGTGATCATGTGACTGGGTGGGCGTGGCTCACAAAATTACACAACCAAACTCACAAAATTACACAACTCACAAAAATACACAACCCCTACCCCATCAAGGTATAACATTTAGCAACATAAAATCTCACAGCCACACATTTCAAAACAAAGCTATAAATGTCACATAAAATTTGCTTGCAAGCATAAACTTTGCTAGCAAGCAAACACACAAAATTAACTCACAACACACACCATTGTAAATATTGATTTTTTTTATTTAAAAGAAGAGCAACTTCACCCCAAAGCAGGCAAAGCAGGCAGGCAGATTGAGTTGGTCACAGAGTCACAGCTATTTTCTGCAATCTACTGCCTCAACCTGCCCTGCACTGAGACATACTTTCGATCCTGGGAATCCATCTCCATTCTACCGGCAGGCATTTTCAGAGACTGAAGTTCCCAGGATGAGTGTGGAAAGCAGCGGGGACCGTGGGGGGGCGGGGGCAGCTAGCTACTAGGTCACGCGGGGACGCAGCGCTGGGTGGGAAGCGAAGCAAGCGGCGGCAGGCAAGCTCCGGGGACTGTGGGGGGGGGACAGCTAGCTACTAGGCCATGCAGGGACACAGCGCCGGGTGGGAAGGGACAGGGAGGCAAGCAGCAGCAGCAGCTTACTTACGCAGGCAGGCAGGCAGGCAGGCAGGCAGATCAGGATCAGTTGGGCCTCAGGTACATCATCGTGGGAAGGCCGGCAGAGACACTGGGGCGGGATGAGCAGCAGGCGGGGTGAGCGGTGAGCGGGCAGGTAGGGGCGGGGCCAGCCGGAGGTGATATTTGCCAGTTTTCCGAACCAATCAAAATTTTCCCTACCGGTTCGTGCGAAGACAGCCTTGGAATTCTGGATCACTTGTCGAATGCTTGGTTGCTGTGGTTAAAGGCAGATATCACATCTTGGAGACTGAGATAAATTTCTCCATATTTATACTACACATGAAATGATATGTATATTTCTGGTAAAATCGGAAGGTATTGTAGGTTTGGAAAAAGGACATGAATAAATAAACGGGTTACAGAAGAATGGAGCAATTTTTGTGTAAGGGAAAGGTTACAGTGTTGGAGGTATTTTTGTTTGAAAAAGAAGCTTTAAGCTTGGATTTGATAGTTCAAAAACTACAAAAAAATTAAACTGAAGAAGGCATACTGAGATATTGCATATGATGATTATTAGGATAAAAAGGTAGAAATTGTCTATATATATATATATATATATTTTTTTTTTCAAAGAACAAACATTTTAAGTTGGACAAAAAGCATTAAATGGGAATTTGTCATTTATACACTGCAGTCATGGTATCTCTCCAATGCAATTTTGTTAAATTATTAAAAACTCATCTTATTTCCTTTCATTTAGTTATCAAACAGCAGCACCCACTTTTTCTCAGTACCTTGATGTATTAGCTGCATATGTGAATCAGGTGAACTTGATTCGAGGCGCAGTTCAGAAAATTGTGAGTATGAAATACAAAAGGACTCCATCAGCCGGTTAAAAGATAAGGTAGCAGCTTCAGATTTCCCTTGAAATGGGCAGGGCTAACTATTTGAATCCTGCTTTGTTGGGGAAGGGGGCTTGTAATGGATGTAGTAAATCTTTTATTAAGGCACTAATTGTATTCCTTAACTTTCCCCACCTCCCATCCCCAAATTGGATTGGTTGCTATCGCACATTTTGTCCCTTAAAGCCATCCCAAAATCAAAAAAGTAAGGATGAAAAGTCCCTGAATTTTAGATTGGCTGCCCCAATGAGGCCACAACATCAGAAGTAGTTTCCTCTGTGAGTCTTTAATCAGAGCACAAAAGCTGAATTATGGCCACCTCCATCCCAGGCAGAAAAAGGCTGCACCTTCCTCATCTGCTAAAATCCTAAAGGATTGATCTATGACAAGGGGTGGGGAACTATGGCTCTTTTACAATCTGTGAACTTCAATTCCCAGAATTCCTGAGCTCAGCCCATATTGGCTCAGAAATTCTGGGAGTTGAAGTTCACAGATCATAAAAAGGCCATAGTTCCTTACCTCTGTCTTATATAATGGGCCTCGGGGAGAAGGAGTTTGGGAGCAGGAGGCTTGTAATAGCTACACAGTGAAAGGCTGAGATGTTTGAGTACAAAATTTGAAAAAAAAAAAGAGGAATTAAAACAATTACTGCTTCACATCACCATTTTCTTATATCAGATTCCTCTCCCACTCCCCCTTTTTCCTTATGGAGCTCGTGTTATGGGAGGAATTGTGAAATTAAGGATCTCTTTCTCTCTTCCACTGCTTCTTTCCCTTTCTCCCTGTATAGGCAAGGAGGCAAAACAGGATCATTTATTAAGTGTTATGGACAGCATACGTGTTGTTCATATCATAGGAAGAAAGTAAATGTCCAATTTTTCTGATTAATATCAGCACAATAATAAAGGCAGTTGACTACATGTCCTAGTTTTCCACATTTGACTAAACATTTTGCCCTAGTTCTTATGCATAGAAAAACAGTCTTCATCTCGAATATATCAAATTTTAGAGTGAGTCTCCAGAGACTTTTGAGTAAATATGTTTCTAGGGACCCACCTAAAATAGGCTTTCATGAAGTTTGGAAACATCATTAATTCTCAATGTTGACAACATTTTGTTTTCTCTAAATATGGGCATCTGAGCAGCATGCAGCTTCTTTGACCTTCTCACTGTTTTCTTTGACATTTTTATGTGTGTCCCCCGCCCCACCCGCATGTCACAGAGTTTTAATGTGGCTGGACAGAAGTTCAGCAGTATACTATTCTTTTGATATGATACGATATATAGAAAAGAGGGTAGTGGTGATAGAAGATTCCCTTCTTGTTTTGAGGTCTCAGTATTTAAATATTTTCACCAACTCCATTATGTACCGTATTTTTCGGAGTATAAGATGCACTTTTTTGCTCCCTAAAAGAGGGTAAAAATTTGGGTGCGTCTTATACATCAAATATAGCCCCACCGGCCCCCACCCTTTGGCCTCTGCCTCCCAGCAATTTGACTCCTTGCAGCAAACAGCAAAAAGCCTGTTTCAGCTTCAGCCCAGCCTGATTAGCAGAAGCAGCTGATTTTCGCTTGAATCTGCCTCCCGACGATTAGCTGCTTCAGGCTGCAGGGATCGCTATTGCTGCCTCCGCGCACCCCGTTTTCAGCTTCCACATGCCCCATTTTCAGCCTGTTCCGGGCAGCGGGGATCAGAATGGGCGGAAAATGGGGTGCGCGGAGGCTGAAAATAATAATATTTTAACTAATTAGTCTGAAACATCTTTCTGGTGCTCTCAGTATCTGAAAATTTATTATTTTCTCAGAATTTTTCTGGTGCGGATGACCTAACACCGCGTCTACCCCTCCTACTAGCTACTGTGAAGGAGTGGCGTGGGGTAACTGAAGAGCAGATTCATCAAGAGTTGAGGAGTTTCTGCAGGTTTGATGTCCGTCGGCTAGGAACGAACCAGTTTCTCCTGCTCTCCAATCATTTTAAAGAGTATGTGATTAAAATCCCAACTGTGCCTGAATATGCAATTTTCTGGCTGTGTGGGCTATCAGCCTATGGACCAGGCTGCCACTGTGTGTTCACTTTTGTTAGAGATTTTCAGAGTTGGATGATCATCTGTCTGTGATGTTCTAGTGCAGGTGTTCCCAGCCCGGGCGGCTCGCACTCCCTGGGGGTGTGAGACAATATTCCAGGGGGTGCAAAAACTTGGGTTTGAAAGTTTCAAAATTATAGTGTATATAATCTGAGCTGAAAAAGTTTCTTGGATGAGAAGTGAAACGTCTTCAAAGAAAAAATCAGAAAAGCCAGTTGCCTCTTGAAAAAGCACCTTTGGGACTATAGTTGAGGCAGCAGTTTCCCAGCATTGATTAGTGCCTGCTTCTTCTGTTAGCAAAGCTATTATTTGGTTGTATGAAGCATTTTTCTTTATTGTATTAGCCAGCAAGCTGAGTTTCCTTTTCAAATTATTCTTACAGCATCAGGATAGTTATGAAAGTATATAAAGCCCATCCCAACCTGCAGATTTCCGTGTATCACCATTGGAAGCATTCTCCACGAGTGACTAGCTTCCTACAGTAAGTAAGAAAGCTTGACTTTATGCTATCTTTTGGAATGGTAGGTTACAAAAGAAATCTGAATTCAGTCTGGGTGTTGATGCAGAAATCTAACCCTGGTTAAATGCTCGAGTTGTTGCATTCTTCATCTGGATGCAACTGCTCAGTTAGAAGTAACATTCTTCAAGAGAAGTGTGCTACATTTGTCTGCCATGATTTCTTTCCACTGGCCAAGCATCAGTTTTCAAAGTGATAATGATTAAAAACTTATTGAGTACCGTCCAGATTCACATTCTCAGATGTTCAAACCATTGGAGACAGAACAGCTACGTACACTAGTATGACATACCCTAGCCCAGTTGCCTTTTCTGCCAGCTGGAATTTATGAGATAATTCTCAAACAATATATGACTGTTAAGTTTTCATCCTGGATAGCATCATCTAGGGGCTTAATTATTCAAGATGTTGACTTGATATATCAAAAACACTTCCATTTTCAAATTGCACTGTTTGTAGAATACAGTCTTACCAGTGTAAAGCCTGTTAGTTGTTAGCCTTAATGATATACAGTTTTTAAAGCCACAGAAAGATAGAACAGAACCAGGGTTGAAAGAATGCAGAATTTATTTTAAGTTTTATTGATAATGCACTCTTGAGCACGGTTCCAGACGCTTTCTAATGGTCATTGAACATACAGACATATTTGCTCTGGACTGAGAAATGCAGTTCTCATTATCTCTAGCCTCCATAGCTAGACAGGTTGAGGCTGAAGTGAGCTGTATTCCAACAAACTTGGAAGAATCTGCTGAGGGAAGGCAGATGTAGGTCATGAAATCTTTTTATATATGTATTCATTTTGTTTTGCCACTTCAAGTAGTGAACACAAAGACTGAGCAAGTTGAGAATCTGAGAAAGATTCTCAGGATTAATAGGGTTCTTTTAACAGGATTGTTTAACTGTATTTCATTATGACTGGGTTTATTTAAAATTGCTTATTGAGAATGACTTAATATATTTGAAAGATTTTTATGCTTATAAGCTGCTTTGGGAATTATGTGGTTTTATACAATAAGTAAAGCATGGAGTATCTAAACTATTGTGTAATGCCTTTATAATTAAAGTACCCATTTTGAATGATGAATTCAGTTGAAACAGAATCTATAGCAGGTAGAACTAAGCTTGTTAACTCTTGATGTTGTTTGGCTTTGGAACAATTGCATTTATGTTTATTTGTTTATGCCCTTTCAGAATATGTGGCATTATGGCTTCTTGGTCTCTGCTGGCTTTCTTGCTTGGAGGCTCTTATAGTTGTCGTGCGTAACAGCTCATCCACTAGAAATGCTCGGTTTCTTTTTCCCACGATGTAAGCTGCACAATAATAGATTAAAACACATTGCAATGATTCCAAAATTGTGTGGTTCCTGATATGGGAAGAAGAATAAGAAAGGAGAACTTGGTCAAATAGGATGCAGCGAAAAGCAAACTTCTTTATTATGAAAAAAAATTACAGAAGAATGGAAAAGAGTAATGGAAGAGATATTGTGGATTTTCTTAAAGCGTAAGTATTGCACAAAATATTTTGTGCTTGCTGCTTGTACACAATCTGTCCAGCACTGAGCAACTTCCCTCCCTTTCTTTTCAAGAGGGACATGAAGCTTCCAGGACAGTTCATCTAGAGAACCCAATATAATTTAATGTACAAACTACACAAATAGATGTCAAATTCTGGAAGAAGTGAAATAACTCTATTTGATATCAAAAAGCCAATCCCAGAGTAGGCAGTTCTTGCAGAGACTTGTAACATAGAAGACACTCCAGTCACCAAACAGCTAACCTTTCATGGCAAGGAGCTCAGAAGATTAGCTCTGTATACAGGAAAGCTGGGATAGGAGAAAAAATAGCATTAAGTATTGGGTCCTAGGCTGTAAAATGCTCTAAAAGACCCAGAATACATCCAAATGTAGAACAGGTATCATCACTGCCCTATTTTTTTTAACTTCCTAATTTCTTCTCCAAGAACAAACAGCTTCACTAACAGACTATTTCAACCCTTCTTCTTCTAATTCATAGAATGTGAAGAGAGAGCTTTTGAAAAAGCTTATGCTGCTTGAATGTATTTTCTTTCTATTTATAGTTGAGAAAAAGTAAAAATTCCTGTAATTCTTTTAAGCTCCAATGTATGGCCCTGAACTCAGTTTCCATTGCTCAGGATAAACAGTTTAAACCATCAGTCATCATGGCTGCTACATATAGCTTTAAATAAAATTTACCTCTGCTTTTGGTAAATGGGTATTTCCTGGTGTCATCCAACACAAATTCTGTGATATTTATAAAAACTGTTGATTTTACAAAACCAAGCAATTTGATATTGATAACTCATCATTCATTCCAATCTTCATTCATTTTTCTTCAGAAGTGGTCTTCTATCTCTACCAACAAGAAAGGGAAAAAAACTTCATAGAAAACTGGAAAAAGGATATTTGATTGGTATTGAATGCCCTTTTCAAGACTGTGCCAGTGATCTCTCCACACTAAAAATAATCTTCAGAACAGCACTATGGTTGTGTCCCAAACTAAAGGCCAGTCTCTAATTTCCCAAGAGTGAAAGGATCAAAATTGAGAATTTTGAGGTGCTGATTATGTAGGTTGAATGAGTTTTCCAAACCCCAAAGTTAACACGGTACCAGTTTATTGTTCTGCAGAAGGATGTGCCCAATCTAGTTTGTGTAGTTGCTTATCCAAAAAGTAGACCAGCATTAATTTAGAAATATAATAGTTAGTTTTTTCCCTTCTGAGTATATAGTAAAACCTTAAGTCTTTGCTTTGATATTTTTTTAAAAAAAATCTGCTATGAATATAATTGTAACAATGCATTTCAACTGTACAAAAAGAAACATGGAAAAAAGAGGCAATACTTCAGAATATAAATTGTGTGTAATTTAATAGTCTTATTAACTCAAGACTGGGTATAGGGGCAGTATGTCAAATTGGATTAAAAATACACTTAGGTAATCAGTTCTCTTCGATATCCCCAGAAGCTGTGCCTTCTTCCCATTGTTCCTTCTGGCCTCTGACCTGAATGGGATTTAGGACCCAAGGGATTACAAATCAGGTTTCAATCGTTTTTAGTTCCTGTGTAGAAAAATATGGAAAATTTAATTTAAGATGCACCTAAGTGGAAAGATTAAAAATTGATAAAGATTATAATTGTGTAGTTCACATGCAGCCCCAGACACATATGACTCACATTTACTGGGAATTGCTCATTCATGGAACTTCCATGGTGACATCTGCCAATGAGCAGTGATGGAATTCAACGGAGATTGGCAGCCAGGTAGATCTTGGCCTCCAAATTCTCTCTCGAGAAAGTAGAGATTATGAGATCATCCATATGTACCCTGGACAGCAATTCCTCCTAAATAGACTGCAGGAACTGAAGTTTTTGCAGTTGGCTGGTGACATCTAGTTTATCTACTCGCATTTGCATGCTTTTGAACTGCTAGGTAGGTAGGAGCTGAGGTAAGTAACAGTTCATCCTGTTGTTGATCCTCAGGTCTCGAACCCAGGCTGCCAGCTTCTGGGTAAGGATTGAAATAACTTT
Organism: Oxyrhabdium leporinum; assembly: GCA_032468155.1. NCBI lineage: Eukaryota > Metazoa > Chordata > Lepidosauria > Squamata > Cyclocoridae > Oxyrhabdium > Oxyrhabdium leporinum. The sequence goes on along the minus strand of JANHFL010003411.1, from coordinate 102,631 downwards.
TTGTCTCTTTGACTTTAAAACGAAATAACTTATGTGAAACTGTTTTGTATCTTCATAACCGTTCACAAATGGCCTACTATCAGTTGGCCCTATAAACTCATCAAATAATGTCATATTATCCAGTTTCATGATATCTGAACATGGCATCTGAGGGACAGCTTTTTTTAGAAGTGCAACAAGTTCTCCAAATTGTTTTACCTTCACCCAGCCAGAAGTGTCTGTAAGTGACAGCCAAAAAAAATCAAGATAGCAGCTAGAACCATGCAATCAAATTCCCCTTTTTGGTTATTACAACACATGTCAAAAAGAGGTGGGGCTTCAGTTATACGATCACAACTGTCATTTTTACTTCATTAATTACCACATCCCTTGCAGACATTCCTGCTCCTGTTTCTCCTTTATGATAGGATCTCCCCTGCTTGATGTAATAAAATGGCAGACATGAAAGGTCCTGCCTTCATTTGGATTACAGCAGGGGTGTCAAACTGGCAGCCCTCGGGCCGGATGCATCACACGCAGGCAATACTCATCCCAGCTCCGTGAATGGGAAAAACTTCACAAAACATCACGTAGTGGCAACGTGATGCAGCGAGTTTGACACTCGTGGATTACAGCATTAAACTGTGTTTTGTCTCTTCAATCTTCCCAGAAATGGTTACCCAATATCAGTTTTTAGTTTCTTTAGATTTTATTTTCCCTGTCAGGTGAAGAATTGTTTTTAATTCTACCAGTTAATTTAAGAACTGTTTCATGCGTCTTCTTTCTTTTTAAAAAAAATCTATTTTTGCTTCTGATTTTGAACTTGATTTTTTCTTAAAAAATAGGCACTGCGTTGCTTATTATTTACTGGTTTTATCCTTGTTTTATTTGGGAAAATGTTACTATTTTGTTTCTTTAAGTTTACACCAGCCAGAATCTTTCAGTACTATGTCATAATAGATACAGAACTTCAAATAAAGAAAAAGTTTACGACATTAACATACAAAATCCAAAAAGTTTGGAGATTCTCCCCCCTTGTGTTCTAATTAGATTAATGTCCTTGAAAGCAGTACATTATGCTCTAAAGATAAACAGTTGTGCTTTCTCAATATATGTAACTCAGGGTCAAGATGCATCACTTTGTACCTATCAAAACCTTCCTGATGGAGATGTGGGATGAATACTGTGTGTGTGTGTGTACATAAACCTTCTCTGTCAGTCTTCAGAGGTATACAAATGCCACCATATTCCCATCTGTATATTTTTCTTTCTACTCCTTCCAGCTTCCTTTGACTCCACAGCTTTCTCTTCCCCTTCCTTTTCTCCTTCCTCTGCTCCCTTCTCATCTTCCATGTGTAGAGGCAGTCTACAGTTGCTTCTCCTTCCCTCTTACTTCCTGCTTTAGGAGCTCTCGATTTCATAGTTATGAACTATGAAACAAAGACAACAAAGTCTTTGCAGAATTAAAATTCTCTCCTTGGAGGAACCTTTCTTTCCTGGACACCAGCTTCTTTATTCTGATGTCTGGTAGGAATAGACAGGGAGTTGTGAGCCAAATAAAGCATTTGGCTGATTTAATTAATGACCTGGATGGCATACAAGAAGTACTGAATAAATTATTTTGGAACTGGAATTGTAAGCCAATAGTGTATTCTTCTATGGATATTTCTTTGGCTCCTAGGGTCCTTTGGAATGCTGTTCTTGCTGCATTTGTGTTCCCTCCACTATTGTTCCTTCATCTTGCAAAGCTCTGTCAAGAAAAACTTGAAGAGGATCAAAGCTCCTTTTCAGAAAACCTCCAATAATAAAATACATATATGGGCTGACACTACTGCTTATGGTGTCAAATAATAATGCCACTGAAAATGTTGGTACATGTACTGCGTCAAACCAAAATTCAATATTATTAAAAATTTTAACTGATACATCAAATACAAGGAAAAGAACAACGGTAGCAATAATAGAGATGTCAAGTGTTGCTGAAGGAGTTTGCTGGGTTTTTTTCTGCATTCTGATAAAAATAGCCAAAGTGTAAAAGACCATGATGGGAATAAAAATCAGGAACTGAAGAAATACTTTGAATAGATTTGTGATTCTGCACTGTAAAGTATCTTCACCCAAGTATATGTAGAACCTTGGGTAGCAAGCAAAGTATTCCAAAAGCGATATCAGGCCAGAAAATGTCCACAATGTGCTGACAAAAAAAAAAGAAAGATGTTCTGGCCGATGACATTGATACCAGGTAACGTAAAAAACAGATAAATACCTTTCGAAGCAGAGAGCTGTTAACATATAGAAGCTGGAATTGCATCCAACTGCATATATCAGTTCTATTATGTAGGATACAGGTTCATTGACAATACTTGGTTTTAAAAATAGCATACAATAAGTAGATAGATAGATTAGAATACCAAGATCAGCAATACTTATATTTAGAACATATACGGTAAACCTGGTCTTCTTAATCTTAAAGGAAAGAAAAAAAACAACCAGTATGTTTCCAAATATTCCCAAAATGCTGATCGGAATAGCAATGAGGATCATTGCTTATGCCAGTGTGGTATGCTTTCTGTGCCACTTCAGTCTCATTTTCATTTGCTGCGTCAGCATAGATGGAATATTACTAATCTGTTCTGGCACAACACTATTCACGTGTTTTGAAATTCTTCTCAACCTGTCAAAAGCAAATACAATTTCTTGTTATTACGGTATTACGCTCTGTTCACACAGATATCTCATGGGACTTTATTTCGCAAAAACAAACGCTGCAAACCATAATTTTTTTCACATGTGACACAAAAAAACCAGTCCTTGATAAACACCCACAAGTGGGATTGGCAATTCAGTCGCTGAGCTGAATGAAAACGCAACTCTTCTTAAGATCTTACTTCAGCTTTGCTTTGCCAACCTGCAAAGGTCATAAATGTGAGGATTGGCCGCAAACCTTTTCATTGCTGTTGTAAATACAAAAGGTCACTCTGAGGCAGGGGTGTTAAACTGGTGGCCTGCAGGCTGGATGCGTCACGTGCAGGCCACGCCCACCCCAGCTCCATGAATGGGAAAAAACGCAAAAGTCATGTGACAGCAACATGATACGGTGAGTTTGACACCCGTGCTCTGAGGCAATTGGTAAACGAGACTGCATCATGTTACATGATTATTATGATTTGTTCATTCACCTAAGAATTGGAAAGAAAAGGAATTTAAATTGATTATTTATTTATCCCGACAAATTTCTACGTAATCTTCCAAATAGTGCCCTTGATGATAAGATGGTTGTTGCAATAGAGAAATCACTTTTAATATAATTGGGAGCAAAGGGACCAAATCTACTTATTTTGTAATACATTTTATCTAAATCAACAAATGTGTGATAAAACCCCTTTCTTACATTTCTTAATTAAATGGCTTTTCCAGAACAAAATTGCAACATGTAAGGACTCTTTTTCAGAAGTGGCCACTTCAGTATACATATACAAAAATTCTATGTGAACCAGTGTTGCATTATAAATATATCTAGGTTTATGTTCCTTTTCATGCCCAATGATTCCCACATGAACCAGGGCAACCAGGAAACAACAGAAATGCTGCTTGTTCTAGAGATCAGATTGTTCATAGCAATTTCTATACTGAACCGTGGCCCCGATACTAATTGAAATGGTTCATCTAGATATCTCTTTTAGTGCTGCTAAGGTAAGTAGCCAGTAATCCTTTAGGTATTATTAACTGATAATTCTGGCAAAGGGAAAGGATGCTGTGACTTGTAGTTTGGCAACATTAGAAGACTACAGGATCTCCATTCTTGCACTACCTTTGCTGGAGCTGTCCACAATCACCTACTAAGACACTGATTATTTAAAGTAACTTGGAGCCTTTCAGTGTCTACTTAAAGATCACCTACAGATCAAACTCTTAACTGCCTCTCTGAAGCCAATATAGAATTGCTCTTGAGTCCTGAGGAATAGCAAACGGTTTAGGAAAGACAGGAGTGGTCAACACATTAACCTTATTTCTGGAGAAAACACCAAAGAGAAAAGGTGATTTTCATTTGCCCGAGTTTCAAACTTCCAGCCATTATAAGGACTTCTATTTTTGGTGCAGTGATCTCTTTTTAACAGTCTGATCACTGGTTAAATATTCTTACAATCAAATTACAGAATACATTATATAGGATTATGTTTGCAAATTCCTAGAATGCCTCTTAAATAGACACTTGTGGCTAATTTGTTTATCAAATTAGATAGAAAAGTAAATGGTTATCCCATATATTTCTTCACCCGTCTTTGATCAGGTTTCTGGTTCATCATAAACATCTAATTCTATGACCAGGTGACTATGATGATGCATGGACCAAACAGAATGAGAATCCTGTGACCTCATGGCAACTGTTAACCACAATTTAATTATGGTCAAAAGTATCACCCTGAATCTCTTTCAATGTGAATTTGTTTTGTTTTGAGCACAGAGTCTGTCTTTATTTTGAAACAGGAATAGATGACGTATAATGTAAAATAGGCAGGGCTACCATGACTTAATTTTTATTATTTTTAAGGGTTAGGGTTTTCTCTGGTTTATCAATACACAGCTCAGAAGCCAAAGATAACTTGGAAAGAAATCATAAATATATTAACTAGTATTTACAAAAGAACCTTTAAATTACAGCATGGAATATGTGGAGTTGCCTCATATTAATCTCTCTTGTTAATATTGTTGGATTGTATATATTACTTCATTTTGTTCTAATTAGAATTTATTTTAATCTACATTGTTTTATATGCAATTTCTCCTAATACATGAAGCTTTCTGTGTTATGTTTCTACATTTGCACCTTTCAATGAGAAATGATAGCTATTTATATGATTTATATTCATTACGGTTTATCTGTCCCACAGATGAATCAGTTTTTCCCATTTTGATCCAATTGAAAACAATGGCAGGTTTTCTTCATGTTCCAAAGCATAGTAGTTAATTGCAGTGCCATCATCCATCTGGTTACCTAATGAATTTTATTCTATTTGAATTGCTCGATAGTATCATAGATTGCAAATAAGCTTACGCTCCTTTATTTGTTCCCTTCTGATTAGGACAAATACTCCACCCCAAACCTGACAAAAATAAACATACTGTAAGCAAATACATGAGTAAAACTTCTTCCTTATTCTCTTCACAGTCTCAAAAGTTCTTGTCACTAGCTCTTCATGGTTTACTGTGATTTGTTGACAAAGCATAATTGACTAGGTTCTCATAGGCTAAACACATTACGTATACATCATGTATGACTTACTATAATGTGTCTGTCGCCAGACTGTAAAAGTGCTTTGTATTGCTGGGATCCCCAGTATTGTGTGATTAGGCCTTTGGATATGTTCACTAGATAGCTACCAATTTTCTCAATTGCTTTTTATTTTTTATTTTTTCCATTTGTTACTTGGGGGTAGATACTACTGAAAAAAGGCAACATCGCCCTGAGTATCTTTATTTCCAAGAATGCTTTTTTAGGCTCCATAGGATATCTAGCATTTGAGGGGGGAAATGTCAGCTTGCCTTACCTCTCAAACCCATTGGGGAATGCTTTTTGGGTTATTTCTTCACAAGGAGTGCCTGTCAGGGATTCAGAATTAAGCAATTCCCTTCATTGGCTCTGAATTTGGCCGTGTTTGCTGGTTTTGGAAAAAGCACAGTTGAGCTCAATCTGCCTTGCTGCCCTGGAAGCCAATCATCATCAGTTTTCTAATAAACGTTCTGTTATGTTTTGTAGAAACAAATCTGTACTTTTTTCAAGGAAACATGTTTACCATGATAGTCATTTTTGAATGGGCAAGTCCCCTTTTCTCTAGTGAACCTACCACAAAGTAAGATTCCAGATGATGGCTATTGCCACTAACCCCCAATTATTGGGAACCCAGGATGCTGCTTTCAACTGATCATTCCAATTGTACTTTTACAACAGAATAATTAGCTAGATTTTTTTTTTTTAAAAAATGAGTATCTCTAAATCCTCACTTTTATGAGCTTCTAATAAAGGTAGTTCTCAACTTGCGACCACAATTGAACCCAACATTTCTGTTGCTAAGTGAGACAGTTGTTAATTTTGCCCCATTTTACCACCTTTCTTGCCACCGTAGTTGAATCACTGCAGATGTTAAGTTAGTAACAAGATTGTTAAGTGAATCTGGCCTTCCTGTTGACTGCTTGTCAAAAGATCACAAAAGGTGGTCACATGACCCTGGGACACTGCACCTCTCGCAAACATGAACCAATTGCCCAGCATCCACAGTTAGATCACGCAACCACGGGGATGCTGCAGTGGTCATTGGTGTGAAAATCGGTCATGAGTGACTATTTTCAGAGACATAACTGAATGGTCACTAAGTGAACTGTTGTAAGTCAAGGACTCCCTGTATTTTGGCACTGGGGGATTGCTTACCTTTCTTAATGGTCTGATTGTGTTGCCTATACTTCTTTCTCTTTAGAATTTCATTGAATGATCACTCTAAGGCACAAGTATCAAATGCAATTGAGTCATGTGACATATCGTGATGTATCGCAATGTCTTTTGCCTTTGCAGAGCTGGGGTGGACATGGTCTGTGTATGATGCATCTGGCCCACGGGCCGCCAGTTTGACACCCTTGTTCTAAGAGGTCACTGGTTTGTTCTGTGGTGGCTCAGTTGATGACTGCATAAGCGTTGCCCCCCTCATTCACAAAGAATGATACAAATTTGCATGAAATTTACACGAAGTATTTTATATACGTATATGTCTTATATGCACGCACAATGTAATTTTTATATTGGGAATACCATGCCAGTGCGATTTGTTCACCTCCATTTACCGTCCTGCTCTCGCTGAGGGGCAATTTGAGGTCTCTGCTTTCTTCTTGTGGTTCTTTTTAAAATAATCCCAAGCTGGACCATCCTTCTGATAAAAGACATTATTTTTGCAAGGTAAGGCACATGTCCACCTACGGGTTTGCCTCCTGGATGAAGTTTTGGTTGGAGTGCTTGGAATTTCTACCAGCTGTACTCCTCATCTCTGCCCAGTGCCAGGAAGGAGGGCTTGGTATGTTTTGAGGAGGCATAGCACGGAGTACACAGGCGTGTACTAGAAGTCAGTAACAGTGCATACAATATTTGTAAAGAAATTTATTTTGTAGCAGAGAATGCACATCAGTTTTCTTCTATGCATACAGTTGTTGATTTTTAAGTCTCTGCTTGTGTTTTTACAAGCATGGCTGTTTTGTCTGACAAAGCTATTTCAAGAAACAAAAAGGTGGTTCCCGTTTTCGGCTTCTTCCAACACCCGACAATGAGGTATATAAAAGGACTGATAGAACTGCTGATAGACTCCAATAGTGTGTTAAGATTACCCAGAATATATCCATCAATGCTGTCGACCCAGTACATCAAGATCGTAGCTAAGTGGAATGGTACATTCAACATCAGAAAGAGAAGAACTGTAGCTACAATGGTGATATCTAGTCTCGGTGGAGGAGCTTCCTCTTGTCTCATATGAATTCTAATCCATATGCCCAAAGAAAAAAATATACTTGGAATAAAAAGTAATTGAGTGATGATTAGTAGTATGGTTGAAGTTGTACACTTGTCAATGTCCTTGAAGTGTACTTCCATCATTGGAGAGCAAAGATAGTGGGTCACAATTGATAACAGAGCGGTGAACCCCCACAAAGAACAAGACACAATGGCTGAGAAATTAACGGGCCGAAACTGTTTATACCAAACAGGGAAAAAGTGAATGCACCATCGTTCAGCAGCAATAGCTGTAAAGAGATAAAAGCTGACATGATGACTGCTTAAATGCAAAATATGCAATACCCGGTGATGCATTAAACTGAAGGCCAGTGGTCTAAAAAACATAACATACTCAGCAATGATGCTGAAGGTTATAATGTTATTAGCAACTCCCACACACACAAAATACAGGTTTAATTTAATCCTGAGCCTGCAGCAGAGGATCCATAAAATAACTGAATTTCCTATGAATCCCAAAATGGAGATAGGAAGAGAGATGTTTAGTACTTTTTCTTCTAAATTGTATTCCTCAATATCAGGAAAGTGGGAAGACAAGGAACTTTCCTCTGCCTTCATGTTGCTAATAAAATGTTGCATACTTTTTCTCAGCCTGTCAAATAAAACACAATTATTAAGATAGGTAGGAAATTGAACAAAATCACCTGTAAAATAAAATATGCTTTGACTGGGAAGAGCCAGCCTAGACTACCTGCTTAATACCAAGGATTTGTTAGCCCTCTTTGAGAAGACGGAGCGATGGTTCGATGCCTTATGTGCTTTACCATTTACTTTCTTCCAAGGCACAAATAATTCCACATACCATGATACTCCTCAGGAGAATCCCTAAATATTGACCTCTACACTTTGTAATAACTTGAGTTAATTCTGGCTTCGCTTCAGTTTCCACAAAAGAAAGACAAGTTAGGTTATCAACCATAGTTGTAAGATTAATATGCCACATGCTAACAGCATAATTTCAGCCAGTGTGACACACTTGGTCAATGTAGCATAGATGCCATCAAAGCCCAATTTTACTCCCAAGTTTATCCAAACTAGAAATTATTGCAGATCAGTATGTCCCACTAATTAAATGCTGTATCCTGATACAGTACACACTCAGAATATGATTTTAACTGACTGTATTTTTAAAGCCAGTATTGAGTGATATTGTACAGTCTCATAAGTTGCTCAGGTAATTCTCAGTTAACAATGCCAGTGGCGATTGGAACTGTCATCACTAAGTGACACAGGTCTAAAGCACAACAACACATGACCATGTGACTTAGTGCCAACAATTCCAGCAGTCCCAGTTGGCATCATTAAATAAGGACTTTGTAACCGCGACTTTCAATCTCTTGTTGCCTTCCCAGTTGCCTTTGCTTGTGGGAAGCCAGCTGTGAAGATTGCAAGTTGCTATCACATGACTATGGGATGCTGTGATGGCCAGAATTCTGAGAACAAGTCATAACTTGCTTGTTCAGCGCCATCCTAATTTTGAATGGTTGCTTGAACAAGTGATCGTTAAACAAGGACCATCTGTGGGGTCCTTGCTGCTCTCTGAGCTTGGTTGTTTTCTTGCCAACGTAGCGCTGATGATGCTACCCGGTTTGGTAATAAAATATCTGCAAGAAAACCAAGCTCAGAGAGCACCAAGGACCCCTCATTTCAACCCTGATCTACAAATATTCTCTTCCAAAGGACCACTTGTGTTTTCATCACATTCTTTTGAAGTGAATTCTTCGATAAATGGTATGGGAAAAGAAATGCCTCTTTTCATTTGCTTTATTTTGGATGATGGGCAAGAGGTCTAATGTACAATGGACAGGTCTCATTTCACCAAGCAGCAAGATACATTCTAAATTATTACCTGAGGATTGCAGCCTAATTCGTAATAAACTCTGTTCTAACTAAGGATGCATTATCTTAATTTTCAATACTTTTTTTTTCAAAGCACTTGGGCAGGAAGAGCAAAAGCATATTGTTAAATGGCATTTAATTAGTCAATCGTGTCTCTGCCAGTTTCTGTGATTGCCAGGCAAGGAAAGGAGACAATTAAATATCTTTATCTAAAAAGTGAAAGCACTTTTTCTGCCTCCTAAAACTTGCTTCCTAGAATGGATAAGCAATACATTTACAATATTATGTAACTATATTACAGCCTATATATCGTCATTCACTTCTGGATTTAAAAAAAATGTTTTAAGTGTTAAAAGTATCAATAGGCAAGAAACATTTCCCAGAATTAAAGTGGTAGATGAAGTAAAGATTGGAGAAATAGATTGACTGTAAGACTGGCAGAGTATCTGATGAAATGTAGCAAGGGGAAATAGGATCGATCGCAATTTATAGGTCACAGATGAATGGGCTGGAAATAGGAAGGCTTGAAATTAGAAAGAGTGGCATGCTTTCTTCCACTGAGTTGGCAAGTATGAGGAGCATTATCCTGTTGCCATTATGAATGGCACTTGACTGATATTCAGATACCACTATTTTCCAAAGCTGTAAGAAACCAGCCAAACCTCTGGTTCAAATCATCTGTCATTTTCTCATTTGAACATCAGTCTCAGTTAACACTTAAAAGAGAAACTTGTGGCTAATCCATAGTGCTTCGATCTAAACCTTTGGCACAGTTATTACACTTCTTTCCAGAAGAGAGCTATTAAAGTCCTGGGGCTTTATCTTTGTATTTTATAACTCAGTTGTAATATATTCATTTCTGGTATATCAATGAACAACCCACTGATTGGATGTTTTCAGGAGATACAAATCAGTGTATTTTTGGCCAGTTCCTATAAACATCTTAATCAGTCACTTAATGATGTTGTGGCAAGAAATGTTGATTTTTAAAAGATTAAACTAACATAAGTATCTGTTAAACAAAATAATCAATACTAACACCAGATTCCAATTCTCCTTTTAGTCTTCATTGATCAGACTTCTGTTTTTCACATTACTGTAATATAATTCTGCCAAGATAGAGCTGGCTCCACAATTATGATGTGTTCCTTGCGTAACAAATAGAATACTAGAATCTCATGACCTCAGAGCAGTTGTTATTAATAGTATGGTAAGGTTCACAATAGAATCACTTGAGACCTATTTTAATCTAGCTTCAGTTTCAGAGTCTATCTTGTAGATGAATTGTTGTGGAGAAAAGAGAGGAAATATATGCCCTTTTAAAAAAGTCTTTAGAATACATTTTGATTTTATCAACCAAAGCATCTTTAGGTCAGCCTGATCAGAATAGTGGTCAGAGACAAAACTTCCACTTTTGACTGTGTTCTAGAGAATGACACAAAACACTAATTCTTGTTTCTTTGTTTACAAATAAAGCAGTGAACATATTCACTTTCTTCCTGAACACATCCAACACACTTTCCTTTTCCAATTTTCCCCATAACACAACCCTGTGGTGGGTTGAACTGAGAAAGTGACTGGCCCAAGGACACCCAGCTAACTTTCATGGCCAAGGCAGGACTTGAATTCATGGTCTCCCACTTTCTAGCCTGTTGCCTTAATCACTAGACCAAATTGAGTCTTTCTTCTGTAAGAATTTTACCTTGTTTCAGAGGGTGCTATTTTCTCCCACAGCTCTTAAGTATCAAATCAAATTATTTATTATGGTTGATGGCCAGAGCTTTAAATATCTACATTAAATTGTCACACAGAGATTTGCAACAGTTTGCATTCTATATACAGTAGATGTAAACTCTATTTTGCTTTTCCTTTCTTATTTTTTGTATTTCTATGCCATCGGTTCTGGAAATGGTTAACTCTCTAAGTGACTAGCAATCAAACACACACACACACATCTATATATATCTGTCTCTGTCTGTCTCTGTCTCTGTCTCTCTGTCTCTCTCTCTCTGTCTCTCTCTCTCTCTCTCTCTCTGGCTAGCCACGTAGAGAGTTAACTATTAACTCAACCACACTGTAAAGGACACAGGAAAACATACAAAGTCATGTTTTTGTTGATGTATCCCAACATTTTATACCATGCCTTTCTCATGGGCTAGAGGGAAAAAAACAAGTCTTAATTAGTTACCTGAAATTTAGGAGAGGAAGATAGATCAGAACTCTGTATCAAAGGAGTCCCATAGCATAGAGAAGCTGACTATCCAGGTATCACTCATGAATGATCATCTTAGCATGTTTCTTGTTGGTCACTACTGTGTAAGCAATGATGTCATTTCAAATGACAACCATGGTTGCACTTAAAATAATAATAGCCTTATTATTCCCAACATTTCCCCCCTCAGATTACAGAGCAGAATACAAGTTCTCTGCCTCTACTTTAGTAGCCATCTCATACTGAATTAAAAACCAACAAACTAAGGCCTCTCCTGTCCCAGTATACTTCCTGGGCAATTGGAATAACAACCACAGTTCTTACTTGCCCACTTATCAAGTTGAAAAGCTTTGATGGCTGGAGAGAGACTGGCAGACCCAGGGGAGGAATCAAACAGAGAATTATAGTCTAGAGCAGGGGTGTCAAACTCACATCACAGTGGTGTCACGTGACATATTGGGATTTTCCCCCCCCCTTTCCTAAACCAGGCATGGGCATGGCCAGCATGTGATGCACACAGCCCACGGGCCTGGAGTTTGACAGCCCTGGTCTAGAGCAGAGTTCCCCAACATTTCTGGTTTTGTGGAACATCAGGGGTGTATGTGTGACAGCAATAGCACTTACACTTATATACCGCTTCACAGTGCTTTTACAGCCCTCTCTAAGCAGTTTACAGAGTAAGCATACTGCCTCCAACAATCTGGGTCCTCGTTTTGCGCACCTCAGAAGGATGGAAGGCTGAGTCAACCTTGAGCCTGGTGAGACTCGAACTGCCAAATTGCAGGCAGCCGGCAGCCGGCAGCCAGCAGTAGCAGCCTGCAGTACTGCATTCTAGCCAGTGTGGCATGTGATGGTTTTATGCGAGCAGTGGGCAACAGCACATGTGTGTGTGCAGCCTCATTTCCGTGAGTGGGGGGCTTGCACACCCCTGCTAGTGTAAAGGGAGCATAAGCACATATTCACCCACTATTTGCACATGTGGGAATGAATGCTCGCCTGCCACTTCCACAGCTCGGTTCCTAACGTCTCATGGCCATGATAATGGACCATGGCCTGGGGCTTGGGGATCCCTGATCTAGAGTTCTTGCACAGGCACTAAAGGGTGAAGTCCAACTCCATCTTGAATGCCATTGAACCTTATTTAGTCTTACCCAGATGCAAACAATCAGTTGGATGAGATTTCTGCACAAAGGCCTAAGTAATAGGTCAGCTAATTAAATTCTTCATATGCGGACTGGGTGTTTGCACCTGATATTGATAGTTGTAATGGCATAAGGTGGATATCATTAAAGATGTAAAGAGATGCTGCATATGAAATGATCAAACAACAGAGGGCGAGTTCCCAATGGATTAATGCTCAGAGGAAGAAGCAAAAAAGACCCTCCCTAATTGATCAGCTGGTTGAAAGTGGCAGGGATAATTTTGTACCTTCAGACTTGCAAGATTCTGTTAATGTAGCCTTACAATAAAAGCAGATTTAACTGATTTTAGTCATTTCCTGTCTTGCTTGCCTGGGAAGGCAGACAATAGCTCAATTTACAACATTTTAGAATCAAAATTTTAGGTCGTGTATTACATAGAAAGGAGATTCTATGGCAGCGGCTCCCAAGCCTTTTGGGCAGCAGGGACCGGTTCCATGGAGAAAGATTTTTCTGAAGAAGGAGGGGGCATGGTTTTGCATGCTGCCTGCATACCATGGATGGGACTTCACTTGTTTGCACGGCCCAGTTGCCGGCATGCCACAGACCTGTGCTGTCCATGGACCAGGGGTTGGGGACCCCTGTTCTATGGAATCACCTTGACAAACCTCTATTTAGTTTATAACAATACTGTATAAAGATCACTGTTTTATCTTTTAAAAGTTCAGTTACCCTAATACCTGCTAGGCACAGTTGTACCATAATTTCCCCCCACTATTCATTCTAACATTTAATAGAGCCTTAAATATAATCTAACATAACTGCAGGTCCGTCCATCTAAGATAAAATGCAAACTTTTTTGATGTGGTGGTTCCCGTGTCGTGAAATTGTCTAGGGAATTCTATATTCACAAAGACATAATTCCTATAGTACAGTAGTATATAAGGAGCAATAACTTTCTATCAGATTGCATATTAGTTAATGCCTTATTAATAGTGTAATAAGCAGAACAAAGATTAAGAGTGTTTCAGATTCAAGTGTGCTTTAGTGTACCCAATAAATAATTCTTAGCTGAATTAATGAAGAAATTGAATTTATTGAATAAGGAGTCTAGTCTAGTCTAGTCTAGTCTAGTCTAGTCTAGTCTAGTCTAGTCTAATTATTTCCTGGCATTACCATGCACAGTAGCATTCTTAGTGTTTTCAGAAAGACCTGATAGAGGTAGCATCTTTTATGTGTTCTCTTTGTCATCCTTTTTCTTGTACTATAAATATAGAAAACACACACCTATTTGTATAGCTATTTCCTATTCATAGGAGAAATTAATCCAGCTACAAAGGCCACACATGATGAAATGGTTCAGGGAAATAGAGCTAGTTTTATTTTTAGCAAAACTATATGAATAGTCCATTTTATAAGGTTCGTATGTATGTAGTTTTCATTTTTATGTGATCATACTTTTTGATTGTGCTTTTTGTAAGCTCCCCCCCTCCCCCGGCAGAGTGACCCTTAAAAATATAAAATCTTAAAATCCCATTTTTAAAAACATGAGCTTGATTCCCCTAAAAGCCTTAGGTAGTAAACTAAGTTAGAAGTAGCAAATGGTAAATATACCTGTAATATGCATTTTTTTGGGAAAGAAAAAGTGTCATCAGATATGTCTTTATATATTTTTCATTTCTGATGCCCAAATTCCTTTGTGACCAGCTGTAGCTAACTGGTTTCTGGAGTGTCTGTGCTTTCTTTGTTGTTCAAAGCTCTCTCGAGCAACTTATGCATAGGCTCTACAGCGTTATGTCTTTGCCAATTTCCAACGAAGAAATAGACCAAAGGGCTGACACTGCTCTTGATAGAGTCAAACATCAGAGAGAGTTGAAATAGAGCTGGTTCATTAAGTGCTTTAACCCACTTGCTTATAAAATCAAGAGTTCGAAATGTAAAAATACAAACAAGAGAAAGGACAACCATGATTGTGAGGGTGATATCAGGACTTGATTTGGTCCTTTGCTTTGCTCTTTTCTGCATTCTGATAAAAAGGGACAAAGCAGAAAAGGACATGATGGGAAACAAAAACATAAGCTGAGCAATAGATTTAAACATTAATGCACCTTGACATAAAGAATTGCTTGAAGAGAGGGCTGAAAGGAATTTTGGGTAGCAGGAAACATATAATATCAGGGCCACTATGGAAGACCAGAACCATGTTATGCAGCATATATTTGTTGTGAAATCCTTTGGACGGTGCTGTTCATAACAAAGTGGGAAAGAGACCATGAAATACCTTTCAAAGCACGTAACTGTTAATAAAAAAATGCTGGCATTGCTTGACAATGAATAAATATTCTCCATTACATGTGAAAAATAATAACTAACATAAAGTGATGTCAGAAATACACAAAACACTATAAGGAAGTAAGTAGCCACAATAAAATCGGCTAATATCAGATTGAGAACATAAACTACGAGTGTTGTCTTCTTCACCTTGCTGCAGAGAAGCCAAAAGACAGTTGCATTCCCAATCAATCCCCAGAAACAGATTGGAATAGATAAGGCTGCCACCATTTCCAGGAAAAATCCTTCGCTGCCTATCTGCGGCCAAGTTTTTAGCTCTGTGTCATTTGTTTTCATTGTAATAGTGTGGGAAGATAAGGTAATTGCTTCCGTCATCTTGCCACGGTCATTGTTCAATAATTCTTTTCAATCTGTCAAAATTAAACACAATTCTCATTATTAAGCCTCTTACATATCTTACAGAAGTAAGAAACACTCAAAAGTATCTCTTGTCTGGCAATAATACTAGTGTTATCATTGTGTTTCTTTCACACAGATTTATTGTAAGACAAGAAATGCTAACTGGAACGTATGCTGACATATAGTCTGTTTTCTGGGAGTCAGAAATATGTTTATATTGATATTTTAATAGGACCTAGGGTGTTATTCTGTCTTCTGGAAATGTCCTTTGCTTTTCCATTGTAACACTGTTAATAGCATAATGGTTTCACTGGAAATGCTACACTGATGTTGTCCTTTGTCAAACCTATTCGCCAAAAACCTACTCCCAACAATGTGCAGAATAGCAATAGCAATAGCACTTAAACTTATATACTGCTTTACAGTCTTCTCTAAGCAGTTTACAGAGTCAGCATATTGCCCCCAACAATTTTGGTCATTTTACCCACCTCGGAAGGATGGAAGGCTGAGTCAACCTTGAGCCTGGTGAGATTTGAACTGCCAAATTGCAGG
>JANHFL010003411.1:74148-84839 GCA_032468155.1 Oxyrhabdium leporinum | reverse complement strand
GCCTGGCAACTCTCCAAGCCTGATAAAGGTCTGTAGTTGTGAAATCTCATGAAAGACTGTTTGCCGGGACTTTGCTGAAGAGGATTTCCCTTTAAGCTAAATAAAAGAGGTTTTATCAAGACGAGGAGTCTGCTTCATGATCTTGGGAAGCCTAGGTCAGAACACACATATGAAATGTTAAGCGCTCATCTGCTGCTTGCAGGAACCAGTTCCCAATGTGTTATATACAGATACCAGTTTGCTGACAAGGGGTTGGGTACCTCTGGCCTAGACTCACTTTGTTTAGTGAGGCAGGGTGGCATAAAAATTTAATAAATAAATAAAATATCTAATTCTCCAGAAGGATGAACTTGGCAACTTCCCAGGATGCCTGCCGAAGAGACAAGTCATTGTGTGAATTACCTCCATGAATCCTCTCTTTTTTTAAAAATTCTTTTCAACTTTGTTTCTACCTTGCTTATTTTCTTCTCAGAAGCTTGATACTCACAAGGTCTGGACAGCTTTGGTTAAATGTTCCAGCGCAGCCAAGGAATATGAGAACCTTATGACCTCACAGTGGTTCTTATTTCCGCTGTGATGACATTTTCAAAGTTACCACTAATCTATTGACTGGGGGCTTTGAGGTCAATACATTTCAGCGGTTATCAGGTGAGCTGGGCTTAAAAGGCAAGATTTGAGTTTTCTGAGCAGGGTTTTTTAAAAATTATTATTATTCCATTAATTTGTGGAATTTTTATTTATTTTTTACTGAAGATGAGGGTGAAAAATAGAAGTGTCTCTGTATAATGTCTTAATATTTTTGTATGTTGCTTTGACTGATTATAGACCTTTTTCATGGTTTCAGAAAATATTCAGAAATTAATGGCAAGTTGGGATAGAAATTCATTGCTGGGACTTTCTTGTCTGATTCTATACAGTCACCTTATTTTAGTCTAAAAAACATATTATTACATTAATATCCTACCTTTCCTTCTGAATTTGAAGCTCTAGATCAGTGGTAGGCAACTATGGCCCTTTTAGGACCTGTGGACTTCAACTCCCAGAATTCCTGAGCCAGCCATGTTGGCTCAGGAATTCTAGGAGTTGGAGTCCACAGATCATAAAGGGTTCATAGTTGCCCAACTCTGCTCTAAATAATACTCTTGCCTCCAATTAATCTCCAAAACAACCCTGTAGAGTTGGCTGTAGAAATTGGCTGAAAGATAGCAGCTAAAAGATACAAACTACGACTCGAACTAAATCTCTCAAATCCTAGTCCATTTTGTGGTCCAGCTTCAGGAACAAGGATAAATGCCGGAGCATTTGACACATGTGCTTGCAGGTGTGCTGCATGCAACTGCATGCCAAAACTTGAAGATCCTGCGTCAAGCACACATTAGCTTAGTTGTTACCAGTTGCTATTTTAACTCCTGCCTTTCCATAATTTTTTCCAGAACCAGTTATTCCTCTTTGTTGCAATATTTAGACATTTTATAGGATAGTGATTATAATTTCAGATAACAAAATTTAAAAAAAAACTGGTTATGACTTTTTTCTTGGTTTTTTTATTCCCTTTGTGATTTTTTCCTACTTGCACGTAGATTGCAAGTAATTCAACGATCCTTGAGTAATTCTACAAAAAAAAGACAATAAATAATCCAGAGGATACTTAGCTCTGTTTTTCAGTTCCTATTTCATGAATATTGGCTGAAGCTTGCTCTAAAGAATCTTAACATTCCATTTACAGGTAATCCTCGACTTGCAACAGTTCATTTAGTGACAGTTCAAAGTTACAAACATCCCTGAAAAAGTGACTTATGACCACCTTTTTTACACTTACGACCATAGCAGCATCCTCATGGTCATGTGACCAAAATTTGGATGCTTGGCAACAGATTCATATTTATGACAGTTACAGTGTCCCCAGATCATGTGAACAACTTTTGTGACCTTCTGACAAGCAAAGTCAATGGGGAAGCCAGAATCACACTTAACAACTGGTTATTAACAACTGCAGTGATTCACTTAACAACTGTGGCATGAAAAGGCATAAAATGGGACAAAACTCACTTTACAAATGTCCCCCTTGGCAACATAAGAGGAGGATTATATGTAATTGTAAAAGGGCTTGACCCACACAGTAGGAGACCCCCACCCTCTGCCCAAAAGAGAAAGGGGACTTGATAAATGTGGAAAAAAGAAAAATACAATAGGTAGGGTAAGAAACTTTATCCTGTATCTGCAGTATAGGAAACCAAGGCAAAAGCCAGAATACTACATTCCAGGAGGGCTTAATTGACAATAGATTGGCAGATGAAGAAAAGGCCAACAACAGACAGGCAGATAGACTAGCTTTTTCATTCCTAGTCTGTTATGGACAATTTGAGATTCACTGAAGTTAATGCTAGTTGCTATAGTACTCTTTTTTAATAAAAAATATGCACAAAAAAAGTACCTAACTTGACAATGTATAGTTACAAGCTGTTCATTTTTGCCACTTGAAAAATACACTGTTCTTTTCTATAGCAAGAAGGTGCTTACAGTATTCCCAAGAAATCCACTGGATCTGAAAAAGCTAAATCTGTGCAAGTTACTCCTAATCTGCCAGGTGTGAAGAATCAGGACCACACATTAAATTCCAGTTAAGTTGATTTACCGCTCATACCTATACACAAGAATCTGGTCAAATAATGGTCAGCGCTAAATTGACACTAGAGAAGAATTAACAGAATTCAGGAGTGGGCGGGGTAGACTTGGATCACTGTTGAAACATAATGACTCCAGGCTGATTCCTCTCTTGACTCTGTTCCCAGGCTCTGCCTCTTCTTCTCTCACACTCTTCGCTTTGAACAATCAGCCCTTCAAAGTAGACCAGTCAAGAAAGAGAGACCCAGAGATTCCAGGAATGCTATGCTATGGCATAGGGCATCTTAATTTTAAAAGACCATCCAAAACCTTCAATTCCCCTTTTTAAGATCAACAATGTCAAGATATGACTTTTCTTGATCGTTTTACTATGCTTTCTGCATTCCTGAGGTCGAATAAATGTTTTGCTAGTCTTACTCTTCTTTTCAGTGCCAGAGCTAAAGTCCTCTATAGCAGGGGTGTCAAACTCAAGGCCTGTGGGCCGGATCTGGCCCACAGGGTGCTTAGATCTGGCCTACGGGACCAACCTAGAAACAGTGAAGGACTGGCCAGCGGTGCCTCTGCCCGCGAAAACGGAGCTCAGGAGGGCTGTGTGCGGACCTCCCAAACTTTGTTTTCACTGGCAGAGGGTTGCAGGAGGCTGTCCCATCTGCGCGTGACCCTCCTGAACTCCATTTTTGCTGGCAGAGGGTTGCAGGACGCTGTTGCAGCCAAAAAGGGAGCTCGGGAGCCTGTTTTCGCTGGCAGAGTGCTTGAGCCACCACAGGCGCCCTTGACATGAGTGACATCAAGATGGCCATGCCCACCCTGGCCATGCCCACTCCAGCACCCAGAGGTCAAGCACAACCCTGAGGCTGTCCTCAATGAAATTGAGTTTAACACTCCTGCTTTATATTATGGATTTAAAATCATATTAAGTTGCTAAATCAAATCCAATTCAAATTCAAAAACATATGCATGAATTTATATAAATCAGTCCAAATCTATCACAGTCCAAATTGTCCACAATGTTCTAGATATGAATCAACTCTTGCCTCAGCCCGCTTTAAGGAGGGTCATTGGATGAAGTTTTTCTTGGTGATGTTTAGTGAGAGGAGAAATAAACCAGGGGAATCCAACAATTCCTTTCCTTAACATCTGCATTCAACCTGTAAGAAAATACCATTTGCTGGCTTCATTACTGAAGCAGAATAGGGACAGGTCATCAAGGCAGCTCAAAGTTCAGGATTTTTTTTTAATGCAGCTTTGAGGTGCAGCCCTAAGTAATGTATCCAAAGGGCAATGTCTTGATTGCATATAATAGCTAAAGATTTGAGATGTGTTGTTCATAGAAGAGTGTAAGCATGGTCTAGAAACTTGCAGGTATATTAGAAGTAATGAGCAAAGCCAAACTTTATACAATAATTGCAATCCATTTATTCTGGAACTCAAGGCAATAACCAGTTACAATGGCATATTTTTTGATAGCATCCCTTTAGTACAATCTTCTTGAATAAGTTCCTGCCTACTCTTGTGTTGTTCCATCATCCAACAAAGCTCTCTCAAGTAATGTTTGGAAAAGTTTTTCACGATCAAGCTTTGTCTTTGAATAGCCAACAATCAGGTAGACATAGGGGTTCCCACTGCTGTCTACGGCATCAAGAAAATGAAGAGTGAGAAAGATAATTGGAATATGGATTTTTGGAACCCAACGGGCTATGATTTCAATAATCCTCACTGAAGCAGCAAAGAGAAGAAACAGAAGAACGGTGGCCACTATAGTGATGTCAAGTCTTCTCAGAGGAGTTTCCTGGGATACAGCCAGCATTCTTGTGAAAATAAGATATGTAGAAAAGACCATGATGGGAAGAAAAACGAGGAGGTTTATTATTACTCTGGCCATTTTTGTAGGCTCACAATGCTGATTAGGTTCCTTGAGTAATGTATCAGTCTCTAGATAGCAAGAATAATATAATATGATGGCTAGCAGGCCAGATAAGCCCCAAAAAATGACACACATGATTTCTGAGAAATGCTTGGGCCGGCGAAGTTGATACCAGGCTGGAAAAAAAATCATGGCATACCTTTCAGCAGCAATAACTGTTAGCACATAGGTCTTGGCATTGAACCCAAATGCATGTGCCAGATCCATTATATGTAACGAATATAAACTGATAGGAACAGCTTTCAGAAAGAAAACAAAAACAATAACATAGTAGATGAGTACAACAAAATCAGCCACTACCAAATTTAGGAAATACACAGTAAAGTTAGTTTTCCTGATGGAGCAGCAGAGAAGGCAGAAGATAATTGCATTCCCAAGTAATCCTAAAATGCAGATTGGAATGGAAACTATTGTAATTGATTTTTGCAAAGTGTATCCAGTTTCCAGTTCTGCCCCAGCATATTTATGTTCTCCAACAGTATGGAAAGACAGAGAGTATGCTTCTGCCATCTTGCAGCTATCAATTTGTGATCCTTTTCAATCTGCCAAAATCAAACACAAAAAGAGTATTAGTAAGATGCGGCAAAGTATGTAGGTAGGAACACTTAAGTGAATCAGCTTTTCAGATAGGAATGCTTGTTTGATTGTACCCACAAGATTGGGTAGTAAAATCTAACTTGAGCATCATCTTCCTTTGGCTGAATGTTTTGTACTGGATCATATGTCAGGGATCTTCATTTAGAAGGCACACAGATGATGCTTACAAAAAGTGGTCTGACCTTTACAATTTAGCAGTAAGATCGGGGCTGTCAAACTCGCAACCCGTGGGCCACAAACGTCATGCGCTGGCCAGGCCCAGGGCCAGTTTAACGAAGGGGAAAAAAGTCACGATACATCATGTGGCGCCGCCGTGATGATGCAAGTTTGACACCCCTGCTATAGATGATCCATGACTTTGCCAGGAAGTTGTCCCTGCAGGTTTCTTGGCAAGATTTCAGAATTGATTTGTCTTTGCCTTCTTCCTTGGGCTAAGAGGGAGAGCACATAGGTTGCTTGGCCAGTAATTCTGGGAGTTGAAGTCCACATGTCTTAAAGTTGCTAAATTTGAGAAATACTGTGCTAGAGGCCAGCACCAGCTTTCATTCTGTATGGGGTTTTTTTCTATTAAAAGAATCTTTTTAAATTCATGTGGGATAGAATGTGGTACCAGCCCAGTTTCTATCAGGCGGTACCATTTTGACAGCTGTAGCTGCAGTATTTGATAATAAACTATAACCCATGTTACTTGGGAATTAAATAGGACATGTGACTAGCAAAGAGTGAATTGGGAATTATAACATTTTCACTTTAATAAGAATTTATGAGGCAAAGAATACATCGATTCAGATATACAACTAATAATAACTTGAATACTTCACTTACATGGAAGATTAATTGTCATTGGTGGAAATATCTGTAATCCAGCGGCAGGGGCAGATTATTTTCTAGTTTCTCCTTGCATTGACAGTTTCTCCTGTGCCTCCCTCTTAGCCTTCTAGAGAGAGCTACAACAGAGGTACAGCTTTTAGTTGTACCAGGCACAAATGTGGGAGAGAGAATTAAGAGTTATGACCAGTTAAATAGAAATCTAAGATGGTGTGTGTTCTGTGATGAATATATATTTGATGTTAGTATTCCAGGATGCTTGGATGCTTCACGGATAGAGAGAGGCAAAAGACAAGAGCTACTACAAAGGAGGGAAAACAAATAAACAAAAATGATTAAATATATTCATAAGTATTTGCTTCTCAGAAATCCTGCCTCTTGCTTCTTTTGGGCTTGTTCAACAATCTGTGACAAGTCATTAGAAGATGGTCTGTTCACAGTCTTTCAGATTCCCTCCATATTAAGAAGTCAACTCTATTCTATAAGGCATGTATATTTCATTGGTACAAGTCCTATTTTTTCTGGCTGGATGACTAAACGAGGGGACCCATTTACTGTATATCTAATTGGTGGTTTAGGAACTTGTGACTTAATCAAAGAAGAGTCTCTAAATTATGTATCACTCAATACATTCAAAACATATCAACTTGTCATAGATGAAAATAAGATTTACATCCTTTTCATCTATTATTTCATTTCCCTTCCAGTGATCATATATTCAATCGTGATAGCTGCAATGTCTTTAGCCATGATAGAAAGTTATTATAATAAAACCACGGTGATGTGACCAATGAGAATAACATTATTATCAATTTGGTAAGAACAGCAGCTAAGTAGAAAACGAATACTACCATTTCTACACTCCAGTTCCCTTTCAGTCTTGTCGGATTATGTTTCTGCTTTCATATGAAGCTTTATTGCTTGCTGCCAAGGTATGGCCAACTGCAACATGATAATGGGTGTCCTATGTAATAAACAGAAGATGATATTTTCATGACCTCATAGAAACTGTTAGCTGCTGTGTTGCAAAGTTCACAGAGACATTGTCCTTCATATCAGTTGAGATCTAAGTTCATGCTTTTTGGCTGAAGTCTCATGTGATCAGTCTGATAGATGAACTATTCTTAGAATCAAACAGCATTCGTTTTTTGTTGATGGTCCTCATTTTTTCAGTAATTTGTGAGGTCATCAGCCATGAGTTTCTGCTGGTATGGCTTGGATGGCATGAAAACAGGATCGTGAAATGGCAGTGATTCCGCTGCTTCCAGGTGGGAAGTTTCTATAACAGGGTGTCAAACTCAAGGCCTGGTGTGTGTGTGTATATGTGCTTAGATCTGGTCTGCAGGGTGGCCTGAGGGGTGCTTAGGGCTGCCCTAGAAACAGTGAAGGACCGGCCTGTGGTGCCTCTGCCAGTGAAAATAGAGCTCGGGAGGGATGCCCACAGCCTTCCTGAGCTCCATTTTCACTGGCAGAGGGTTGCAGGAGGCCACCCAGCCAAAAACGGAGCTCAGGAGCCCGTTTTCTCTGGCAGAGTGCTCGGGTCACCACAGGCGTCCCCTGACATGAGTGACATCATGCTGGCCATGCCCACCCTAGCCACACCCCCTCCCCCGAGGTCAAACACAACCCTGATGTGGCCCTCAATGAAGTTGAGTTTGACACTCCTGTTCTATAACAATTTACTATCTTTGAATTCTTTACTTTAAATTGGTTGCTTCTTTTATGAATTTGGATTTGATTTCATTGGTGGAAGTAAATAATGTGAGACTCAAAATAGGAAAAAATTAACCCTACAAACCCATAGATGGTCAATATGTCTATTCTGGATGGGGTTGTAATATCTACAGAGGATTATATTTACAGCTGAGAAATATCCAAAATCCAGCATTATTGCTGGATGCCAGAAGAAAGTCATGGCTAGAAGTGTTACTCCATTAAATTTTAACCATCCCCACTTTGCAGAAGAATCTGATAAGACTGCCTTTATGGTGGTTGGTGATGGAAGGTCCAAAATAATGAAAGTGGCTGTTGTGACTTTCTTATACCTTCCCCTTGCAGGCACGCCTACTTTCACCATCATTTAGAATTCTCATTGGTTTCATAACCCAGTAGCTTATTTTATTTTTCTTCTGTTCAATCATGTCCAATTCTTGGAGATTGCCTGGATCAGTTCTTACAATTTTCTGGGCAAGTTTTTTCAGAAGTGCTTGCAATTGCGTCCTTTCTAGGGCTGACAGAAAGTCATTGGCCCAAGGTCACTCAACTGGCTTTGTGCCTAAGGCAGGACTAGAATTCATGGTGTTCTGGTTTCTAAGCTGATGCCTTAGCTACTACGTCAAGTGGTTCTCAGCCTAATTTTATTTAATGAAGTATAAAGTATAATTTGTTTATTATGGGCTCAAATTCAGGCTACCCAAATGGTCTCACTTTAGATCATTAAGAGTTTGTTCTTTTCTCGGTCTTTGATGAAATTATTGCTAAATCCATTTATATTAACAGAACAAAACAAAACAAAACAAAACAGGCTGCTTGGGAGATTGCTTGGGAGATAACCACAGGATAACTCTGCTTTGATTCTGTATGTACAGTATAAGAGGAAATAGAAGAAAACTCTAATAGGCTTTCAAGATTCTGTAATTGTAACTTACAGTAATAGTAGGCCTTATACCTTCTGTTCCTTGACCTGCCCTTGACAGGTTGACAACATTTTGTATAATACCATGTGTTTGATATCATCATGCTGCATGTAATGTCACTTGCACTCCTTCCCAGCACATTCCTACTTCTAGAAATTCAAATAGATAACTCATGTGGTTGATATTGTGCATGGAGACCAGCAAAAATGGCCCCCTATAAAACATATCCCAAACATCAGGGGTGTCAAACTCACATCGTCACGGTGGTGTCATGTGACGTAACGGGACTTTCCCCCCCCCTTTGCTAAACTGGGCATGGGCATGGCCAGCATGTGACGCATCCTGCCCACGGGCCACAAGTTTGACAGCCCTGCCAAACATGTTTAAATCATCAGCCACTAACCAAGTTGAATGACCCTACTAGTGATTCTGGCAGCACATGTTCAGATTAACTTAGCTGTGAGCTCTGTAGCCTGTGTTCTGGACCCATGCCCCTCCTGGCTGGTTATGGCCTCCAAGAAAGCAACATATGGTTGGGTGCATAAGGGAGCTAATCTCTATTTTAGGAAAGGTGTGAGTCTGTCAGACTGGAAAGCAGTGGTAAAAAGCCCCCTTCTCTAACCAACTGTGTTGAATTATTTTTGTTTTTTACTCTTGATGGAGTAGCACTTACCCAGGCAGTACTGATATACAGTTTGAGGATCTTTCTGGATTTATGGCTCCTGCTCAAAAAGCAGCTGGCAGCAGTGGCTAGGGACCCTTTGCACAGATACATCTTGTATATCAATCACACTCATTTGTGGACTGGGATGCCCTGCCTAGGATCATTTATGCCTTGGTCACTTTCAAGTGGTGTTCCAACATCTAAGGGCTTCCACAAAGAAGAGCGGGTCAACCTACTTTCTAAAGTACCTGAAAATATGACAACAAGCAATGGATGGAAACTAATCAAGGAGAGAACCAACCTAGAACTAAGGAGAAATTTCCTGATAGTAAGAACAAGTAATCATTGGAACAACTTGCCTCCAGAAGTTGTGGGTACTCCAACACTGGATGTTTTTAAGAAGAGATTGGACAACCATTTATCTGAAATAGTATAGAGCAGGGGTGTCAACCTGGTGGCCCGCAGATTGGATGTGTCACATGCAGGCCACACCCACCCCAGCTCTGTGAATGGGAGAAAGTTTCAAAACAACACATGATGGCAACCTGACATGGCGAGTTTGACACCTGTGGTATAGAGTTTCCTGCTGGAGCAGGGGATTCGCCTAAAAGACCTCCCAGGTCTCTTCCAACTCTGTTATTCTGTTAAGTTGGTCTATTGTAATGTGTTCTGTGTAAGACTATCTTTGAAGACTTCCTGGAAATTACAGTTGGTCCAGAATACAGAATTTTGCATGGTAATAGACACCCCTCAGTTTGCCAATAGTACACCATTGCTGTGTGAGCTGAATTGGCTTCCAGTTTCTTTCTGGGTGGAATTCAAGGTGCTAATTATCACCTTTAAAGCCAGGACATTTGAAGAACTTCCTCTCTTTGAGGGTATCTGCACAGTGAAAACAATATGCAATGAAGAAATATATGAGAAGAAAATGCCCGTATACACATACATGTTATTTATCCTCACCCAAAAAATTAAATTAAGCAACACCAAATTTATAATAATTCAAACACTAAAATAAAACACTGGGTAAGAAATAATCTCAAAGAAGAAGATGTCCCCTGCCACCCATTGTGCAGCTAACAAGGTCCTGCAGAGCTGAATAAAAGAAACAAATTGTCTGTTGGACAATCACATCTCTTACTGTTTTGCAAAGTGTCAGGGCAGTGATTAGGTGCCCAGGCAATTGGTTCTTTTGGATTCAAAGACGATAAGCACACCAGTAAATAAAGGGATTTTAAACTTTATTATTAGCTCAAGCAAACAGATTTAAAAGTGTAATGTAAAAAGCATACATACAACGTACCATGATACTCTATGTCAGCATTCCAATGAAACTCCCGCTTGTCCATTCAGCACTCGGAAACAAAGTTCATCCAAGTAAGAATTTATTGAAGAAGTCATATTGGCACATCTGGGA
>JANHFL010003411.1:27213-56859 GCA_032468155.1 Oxyrhabdium leporinum | reverse complement strand
ATTCAAATAATAATAATAATAATAATAATAATAATAATAATAATAATAATAATAATAATAATAATAATAATAATAATCTTCCCTTCTGCCCAGAGAGGATAGTAGTTCTTTTATTCCATCTATTTAAGGGCCACAAATGGAAGAGCTGAGATTGCAGTCGTTAAGTGATCAGTAGGCATTTCATTTAACAACTGCTTCACTCAAAAACCAAGATTCTAGTCCCAATCTTGATCATAAGTCGACTACCTGTAAAAAAAAACCCATTTGTCTGACCAAGTCCTTAATTTTTATGGATAGGTTAATCTTCTCATGCTATAAAAGTAGAACAATTGTGTTAAAGGATAATCTCAGTGAGGACAGAAAGACCATATTTTGTGATATTAAACAATTGTTTCTGCCTGCCTTTGTGCATTTTAAGATATCCTGGTTGACTGACAGTCACATGATTGGGTACAAAGCTCAGAAAAGCTTTATATACAGTAATAGTACATACCAATTAGCTCCAATGTTTGAATCACTTTTTGTGGTTGTGATTCATCTAGTTAGCTGTCTAGGCCTACAGCTGAATCATTTACAGATATTATAGAAAGTTCATGCCTAACCACATAACAGATAAAACAATATTAGAGAAATATATTTTGAGAAGAATATAGGCATTTCAAAAAATATATGCAGTGAAAAAACTTACTTGAAAACACGTGTTTCATTGTACTATTTAATTAGCATTTTAAAAGAAAGGCATATAATAGTTTCGGTTCTTAGTTAATGATTATAGCTAGGTTTGTTGGCACTTTTTTTCCAGGTCACTACCATCTGATACTTCTATATATAGGAGTCAGACATAATTGTAACTTACGTTAGTAATAAAAGTTTTAAAAAATATAAAAATTAGTGAAAAGTTTATTCAAGTAATCATAGACAAATGTCTTTAAAATGAAACTTGTGTTTTATGATCTTTGCATGTTTAATATCTGGTGTCTTCAGATGGTGCGTTTTTTCTCTCTCAGATGCTAAGCTAGGATGTTCAACTTTTAGGTTTGCAGGTCTATTTAGTTTTTTTCATTAGAATTACTAATATTCACCAAGCATAAAATTTATGCTCTGAAAAGTAAACAAAAGAATTGAAGAAACAGAACATATGACCAGCGCTAAAATAATTTTTCACTGATGTTTTCATGCAAATAATTTGCTTCTATTTTTTTCCCTTGAGTTTGGTAGCTGTTTCTATGAAGGTAATAAGGGGATAGCTCTTTTTTTGTCAAACACTTGGAACATAAAAATCTTTGTTGATTAACTAGAAATTAGGTGAATATTTAGATCTCATTTCCTGATCCTACCCTTGGTATAGATGGAAAATGATGTGTTGCAATGGCATGGTTTATACCCAGGGCTGAATCAAAATGCAGTTTGTGTGTCTATGGCTTTCTTGCTATATGTGTACTCAGTTTTTCTAGTTTTTAAGCTATTACTAAACAATCATATTTAATGCATAATGTGAATTGAGCCAGGTGAAATCACTTTACTGTGTTCCTCTGCTTTAAATTCTAATTTTGTCTGATTTCCTCTTCATAATTAAGATGCTTTTTTTCAGTAATAGATAACTAATCAATGAGGTGAAAATGAATTCTTACTTTTGTTTTCATTGGCTCTAAACTAGAAATGTGTGTTTTTTAAAAAACGATCACTTTTACCAAGTTATATTTCCTTGTATCAAGTCTTTAATTCTACGAATGCCCTTGAAGGCATTCTCAGTTCTTTAAAATTGTTTATATTTTAAAACTTTGCAGAACAAAAAGGTTTCATCTACTATCTCGGCAATTTATACACTTTAAGTATTTGTTATGCAGATTATCTAGTTCAAATACTATAACTTCTTCCAATCCTATCACTCACAGTTTGGAAGAATTAACTGTGATTCCTAAGTCACTAGCTTTTTTTTAAAGAAACTGAAGATACTTCGCTATTTATGCAAATTCCAGAATCTTAAATGTCTTCTAGTAAAACAATAGACAATTACTCTGTGAAATTAGTTTTGTATGACTATAAAATAAAAATAAAATATTTTGCTTTGTAAATATGACAACTCAGAATGTTTAAACTTCAAGATATCAAGCGTAATGGCTTTGGAGGAGTTAGCTTCATAACATAACAGACTCATCCTTTTTTGTTTTTATCATTAAGATGATTATGAATAATAGAATTATATTATTTGGTTAATACTTTTTAAATGTACATACACTTTATGTTAATTAGAACATTAACAGAATTACGGTAATACATAAGCATGGTATTAACAATGAGCAGGTTAGTGTGGATCAAAAAAGATGGATGGATGAAGATATATTTGAGCACAGTAGTTTGGGTTAAAACAGTTATTTGTGGAGTTTGTTAAAACATAGCAATGATACTTCCCCTTCTTTTTTTCAGTTATACGTGGGAAGCTGTGGATCCTGATAAAGTGCATTATAAAATAAATCCCTGTGGTGGTGCAGGAGATTGTGGGGAATCCAGCGCCATTTGTGCCCATGATCTAAAACAAAATGTATCTTTCTCAGTAGGTAAGTCTAAAGGCTTTTCTGCTCCCTGGATTAAAAATACCAAATGTCATCTCTTCAGCCTCTGTTTTCTTTTATAAATATTAATGCTGAAGGCTTGTTTTAAATCAGTTTAAAATTAATACAGAAGGTATCTATATAAATATCCTATCCCAAAAATCCTTTTGGGTTAAGTGGCATGACATGAAATGCCCTAAAGTAGTAAGAAATAGTAAACAAAGAAATGAAAGGCATTCTATGAGAAAAGGAAGGGACTACAGGTCCTTATGACCACAATTGGGATTGGAATTTCGGTTGTTGAGTGAAATGCTTGTTAAGCAAGATGCCTTTGTGACCACTTCATTCAACTACCACAATTCTGGCACTCCTGTTTGCGGTTGTTAAGTTATATCCCAGGTTGTTATGTAGACAGAGCAAAACAGCTGTCTGCCTTCTAGCAGGCGCGGTTTTTTTTTTTAAATGAAAAGGCTGGAGGATTTGAGTACCTTGTAGAACTGAAACCTTCCAGGGCTTGCTGCTCTTTGAGAGTGAAAAGGCTGCGTGCCAGAGGGTTTGAGCTCCGCATGGAGCTGAAATCCATCCAGCAAGCAGCTCTTCCAGCCAGTCTACAGAGATGAGATGGAATCCTTTTGGCAGGTGGCAACAGCTTTCAATCTTCCTTGCTGGCTTTCCCATTGATTTCCTGGGAACAGTGGCAGATAAGATTGCAAATGGTGATCATATGGACATGTGGCAGTGGGGAACTGGTTGTAAGTGCAAATCGATTGTCAAACACCCTGATCTCAGCCACATGACCTTGTGGGGCTACAGTGTTTTGTGATTGTCAGATGTGTTATATGGAAAGTAAAGTATTATTTCCGAGGCTGTTATTTGAACCATCATTAAGCAAGTAGTCATAAGTTGAGGACTACCTGAACATACAGTTTATACCAGCTTCATTAATGATACCTCCATTTTGCTTTGTCCTTGTCAACTGTCCTTGCTTGCTTGATAAATGCTTTTAAGAACTAAAGTGTCACAATATACCCTTGCTTTATTTCCTGCTCAAATTTGCATAATCTTTCCCAAAACTCACATTTGATCCTTCCCTTTTCATTCCCCTGCAGATATTGATGCATTCAATTACTCTAATTCACAAAATCAAACCTTTTCATTTAAACCTATTACATCATTTTCCTTTCTCTTAGTTTATGGATATACAATATTTTTTTCTTTTATTTCATTTATGGATTCATGGTCTTTGCCACTGATTCCCCTTATATTTCAAATTGCTTTTGTGTGTGCCATGATCATCACCTTATGAGACCATAAATAATTGATATGTGCAACCCATCATGACTTAGGTAAATTTAGATTTTCAAATATTTTTTAATACGTTAGGGAAAGTATAACCTGTGTTGCCTGTCTTAGTACTACTTGTGCCATACACAGCGTTCTCTCTTAATGATAAGAACAGCACTGGTTTGGTCCATACATCATAAGTAGAATCAAAACCCGATGTTTACCTTAAACTCTTGTGCTTTGTTGCATTCAAGTTATGATTTATAGTTTAGAAATTACATTGCCAGCTACCACCCTATGACTTTTACCCCATCAACTTGGAAGTATGTGGAGTGTACTGACAGATGATTAAAATGCAACCTGAGCTATCTTAGTAGGTTCTACTTCCCCATGACTCCAGGTATAGTCCACAAATATAGTCATGCCAAATGTATCTAGAGAGTTTTAGGTTCCAGAGGTCAATTTCTGTATTTGCGAGGAAGAAACAATTTATTTACAGTATATTTAATTGGACTCAAACAGGAGCAGGCAGGATATGTAAGTAGTCTGTCCAAGGCTTTGTGTGATTCTGCTATGGTCTTGATCACTTGTTCTATTAGAGAATCTTAACTGAATTAGCAAGATTTTCTGCTAATATTTCAATCTCCATGATCTGGTTAACCCAGGGATTTGGGTAAGTTATTTACCTTTCCTCCTCAGAATCAGCAGGAGAAAGTGATATAGTATGACCTAGACCGCTTAACAGTCACCTAATCGCCACCATAATCTCATTAAGTGGATTTTTGCCATCCATTCTTTAAAATGATTATGTTGGTGTCAAGTAAAGACATTTTTTTATTTTTTTTGTACCCCTGAGTTAATGCTGATTCCTGGCAACTTCCTGGATTAATCTGTGTAGTTTACTTGGTAAGGTTGTGGGTGTTTTTTAGGTGATTTGCCATTGCCTCCTTTCTAGCGCTGAAAGAGAGTGACTGACCTAAGGCAGGAGTAGAATTCATAGTCTCCTTATTTCTAGCCTGGTGCGTTAACCACTACAGCACATTGGATCACTAGTTATGAATAAGAAATAACTAAAAACCCTAGGTTTGTGTGAAAGAAAGCCAGCAAGACAAAAAGGAATGCTCTATAATAAAATTATGTATAAATACTTGAACGAGAGACATAAACTCATTCTTTTTTCTTTAATTCAGTCAAGTAAGAGTGACTCTGCATCTGAATCCCATAGGGTGGGTGGTTTTTTTTGGTATGAATTGGATAACGTTCTGCAAAGAGCTTGGAATTTGAAGCTGGATCTCTGTAGGGATGACTAGCACACTTTCTGACTTAGACTACAGAGTATAATCTTAGTTCCTGCATGAAGATATTCCATGATGAGCCTACTAAATGTATCAATAGTTCAATAATATATCAACTGAATTGGGTTTTTAAGAAGAAGCAGGGGTAGAAGTGTTCAGCTTGATACTTTTGGTCTTCATGAATGCTACTGTACCTGTGATATTCTGAACCTTTCCCTATATTGGTATAATGAAATAGTGTACTAAGGTGTGCCAAACTAGTTAAAAACAGATCTGCCCTAGCTGCCCCACATGTTTCTATTCCTCATTACATAATTGCCATTCTATATGGGAGTATTTGTCTTATTTGTTTATAAAATGGAAATGTACCATTATATTGTCTCTTGTGCTTTTTTCTTAATTGCTGCAACATCTCTTACGAACATCTCTTACGTTAAGCTTTACAAAAGAAAAAAAGTTAACACTCCCCTTACCTGGCAGTAAATATTTGAAGCTTCAACTTTGCTAATTTTACAGATTCTAAAATAAAACTCAACAAGATTTTTCAGCAACCCAAAGTGAAAAGACTCTGGCTTCTTAACATTTCCTTCTTAAACTTAAATTTAATTTTATGAGCTCAACAAGGTTTCCTGATTAACGGATTATTAAGTTACTAAATGGGATATCACTTGGTATGAAAATGACCTGGCCTATGAGATGCAGTTTTGCGAATTTTTTAAAATATGCATATTGAAATGTCATTTTTTAAAATGAATTTATTTCCCTTAGATTAATACCTTACCCAAACCATATAAATTTTCTCTAAGTGTCCTGTCAGCTCTGATAAGCGGGGTATGCTCTGGATCCCATATATTGGAGAGTGCTATCTTATGGGACCCAGAAACCCCACCTTTTTTTGTTGTCTTTTGGAGTACTGTACCACCTGAAATTAGGTTGACCCTGAACTATGTTGGCTTTTCAGAAAACTCTTTAAGAACTGGCTATTTGGGAATTTAGCTGAGCGTAGGTAGGCTGGTTGCTGGTTTCCTTGGTTGCTGCAACACATTGTTTGTTCTTGTTTTTAGTTTTTATTTTACTAGTGGTACATTTTTAGATTTTCTTATCAGCCCGGAGTCATGTTTGTGAGGTGGGCAGCCGGTCCCCAAAGATTTCAGTACCTTTATCTGCATTCTGGGAGTGTCAGACAAGCTGTGCTATAGCCGCTGAATGGTGGCTGCATTGAAGCCATTGTATTTAGAATGTGAAGGAAAAAACCCCTGAAAACCTGGATCCATACCATGATCATCACTGCGAGCCCCTCTTTCAATTTGAAGTAACTGCTGAAACTAGAAAGTGAAAAGCCAGCAGGAATTGGCATGGAATACCAGTGAGCAGCCCATGGCAGAGAGCAGGGTCATTTACGGAAGTATTATGTTACTGAATCTATCCTCTCAGTCCAGTCTGTAGAGCTGATAGATAATTCGGCTAAGAAAAGGAATGAGTTGCTTCACTACTAAGACTTGGTACAAGCCCCCTGTCCATCACAGGCCATGTTGGATGGAATTTATTCTAAAGCATTCCAAAAGTTTATCTGATAAGCATGAGGGATTTCTTGTCAAGGCTGTAATTACAGTAATTGTGCACTCTTACTTCCATTCTGAGATTCAGTATTTATTCCAATATTGGCAAAGATTTCTGTATATAAGGCTGACTACCTCTCTAAGTATGCAAAAAGGATGTCGTGTTGGTGTTTGTCAAAGAGACAGCTGCTGAAATATTATTGGAGAAATGTGTATTTTGTTAGATGTGTATTTTGTCTCTCTCAGTGACTTAAAAACTACTGACTTCAGGAAATCATTTCCTCATGATTTTCTGCAAAGCTTTTGGGGATCTTTTCAGACAAATAATATTGGATGTTGATATAATCTCACATCAGCTGCAGGTAACATTCAGATAAAGATGCAAAACATCTTGAATATCTGAAATCCTGAAGCGATGTGAGAAAAATACCTATATTGAAATATATGTAATACTAGTATTGAGCTTTTCTCAGCTGAAACTTGAACCCTTACAGACAAATTGTTGATAAATAAGTTTACTGCAAAAACAATGAATGGAACAAAGAATTATTCCAGCAACTGTTAAATACTACCCCTATTTATAGCATAAGCAAGATTATGTGCCTGCCTCTTTTTCCCATCTGCACAGGTGCAGTTGTCTGGAGGTCTCATACTTTAGGATAAGAGGAATAATTACCGGGTACCGTTTATTGTAACAGACTGGACTGGTCTAAGGATACTTCTAACCTTACCAGAACAGAACCTTTTGGTACACCTTCCCTCTATTTCCTTCTCTCCTCCCTCCCCCATTCAAGGAA
Organism: Oxyrhabdium leporinum; assembly: GCA_032468155.1. Classification (NCBI taxonomy): domain Eukaryota; kingdom Metazoa; phylum Chordata; class Lepidosauria; order Squamata; family Cyclocoridae; genus Oxyrhabdium; species Oxyrhabdium leporinum. The sequence continues at coordinate 49,372 of JANHFL010003411.1, read as the reverse complement.
GAACTTGATGCTTCTCCAATCCCTTTTTCATGTCTATATCAGTATACAGAGAAGGCCAGCTATAAGAAAAAAAAATATTGTACACATCCAAAGATGCTGCTGTAGGCATGCCCTTAGTTTTGATCAACTTTTATACACTTTAAAAAGTGAGTCCGTAGGTATCTTAGTCAAAGGAATGAAAAGTAGATTAGTGGGGAATTAAAATAGGTTTTTATGTTCTTTATGCAATCATTATGTTATTTACGAATCTAAAAGGATTTGTAATAAATGTTCATGCTTAAAACATAGTAACTGCAGTTTGTATCATGTTCTCTTTTATGCCAGAACTAAGAATAGCCTGTATTTACATCCATGTACAAATCAGAATTGGTTTGTTCTAATAGATGCCCCATATTGTAACTTTTTCTCTTTGGAAAAGTTCTACTTTGAAACCTGGTGGTAAATCATTTTATTGGAAAGTTTGGGTGGAAGCTGAAGTTATGACTATAAATCAACTGTTATTTAATGGCTGTTGTAAGTTTAAGTGGTAAGAATGAAGAATTTATTGCCTAGACTGCAGTTACAGTAATTGGGCAAACACCTTCTGTTCTGAAATTTAGCATTTATTCCTATATTGGTTCTGTATATAAGACTGGCTATCTATGTATGCCATAGGGATGTGGTCTAAGGTTTGTTTGCTTATTTGTCAGAAAAATAGTTGCTGAAGCCATATTGTTGGAGAAATTTACCGTATTTTTCGGAGTATAAGACACACTTTTTCCACCCCCAAAAGTGGGCGGAAATGTCTGTGCGTCTTATACACCGAATGTTGCTGAAGCTCCACCCACCTGCCGGCCCCCACCCTTCAGCCTCTGCCTCCCAGCAATTTGCCTCCTTGCAGCAAGCAGCCTGTTTCAGCTTCAGCACAGCCTGATTAGCAGAAGCAGCTGATGGTTGCTTGAATCGGCATCCTGACGATTAGCAGTTTAAGGCTGCAGGGATGCCATTGCCTATTGCCGCCTCTGTGCCCTATTTTTGGCCTCCGCGTTTGGCCCCATTTTCTACCCGTTCCAGGTGGTGGGGATCAGAACGGGTGGAAAATGGGGCACGCGGAGGCAGAAAATGGGGCACGCGGAGGCGGCAATAAGCGATGGAGATCCCTGCAGCCTGAAACAGCTGATCGTCGGGAGGATGATCCAAGCGACAATCAGCTGCTTCTGCTAATCAGGCTGTGCTGAAGCTGAAACAGGCTGCTTGCTGCAAGGAGGCAAATTGCTAGGAGACAGAGGCAGGTTTTTGTTCTTGTTTTCCTCCCCAAAAGCTATGTGCGTTTTATACTTCGGAGTGTCTTCTACTCCCCAAAATATGGTATATTTTATTAGTAATCAAATAATTGCCTTTGAAAGAATAATATTGCTTGTCTATCTCAATGATTTTAAAACTACTGACTTCTGGGAACCATTTCCTCATCATTTTATATTTGGTCAAGCTTTTCAGGATCTTTTCAGGGAAATAATACTAGATGTTCTAATCTCACATCAGCTGTAAGTACATCTAGATAAAGATGCAAATCATCTTGAAATATCAGAAATCTTGAAGATATGTGAGGAAAACTTCTATACTGAATATATGAAACACTCAGGTAGTCTTAGACTTATGACCACTCACTTAGTAACTGTTTGAAGTTATAATCCACCCAAAAAAGGAGACTTGCAACCTGAATTTAAAGTTTGGTTGGGCTCCATCCATAGTCATGACTGAAATTTGGATTCATTTCCTGCCATTTGCAACACTATGTTTTACAATGGTTTTGTTGAAAACCATGCTGTTTTTCTGGATTTCAGCAAAACCATGTCTATAACAAACCATTGGCTTGCTTAATGACTGCCATATTCGCTTAACGACTCCAGGAAAAAACCAACTCATCTTGCAACCATCATAATACAGTACCTTAAAAAGCAGCCTCCATTATGGTTGCACATTGAGAACTACCTGTAACATTAGGCTTTTCTCATCTGAAATTAGAAGTAGAAACCTTATAGAGACAACTTGTTGATAAGTATGTTCACTGCAAGAACAAAGGATGCAACAGAATTATTCTAGCAACTGCTAAATATAAAATGCCATCATATTTATAGCACAACAATATGTTCTTGTGCCTCGTTTTCCCACCTGCACAGGTGCAGTTGTCTGGAGGTGAAATGAACAGGAGAAATGATTGGCAGATATATTTTATTGTAACAGACTATAGCTATTGTAACAGGTCTAAAGCTATTTACTTGTAACTTTGTCAGAACACAACCTTAAACTAGCCCTCTCTATTTCCTTCTTCCCTCCACCCCTTATTTAAGGAAAAAAATAATGTTTCTCCTTTCTGTTTTCCTTGAATGTGCAACAATTGAAGGATGTGTTGCTCTTCCACTGTCCAGGGGAACTTTGACATAATTTCTATCCTTATCAAAACAGTAAAGACCTGAATTTCAGGTTTTCATGTTTGCTTTTCACTGAGATAATAAAGATAGATGGTTGAATAAATGTATGTATTCACATACATACATATGTAGGATGGGTGACATATAGATTTAATTACTTAAATAAACACACATGCACTTAATCTGCATTGAACTACAGATTGTCCTCCACTTATGAGCACAGAATCTTGGTCATTGAGCAAGACACCACGTGATTTCTTTGCTCAATGATAGCAATCCTGCCTCTCCCAGCTTGGTTGTTAAGTGACTGCACAGATTATTAAGCAGAGGGTCTGGACCTTCCATCACATCTGGAAAGCCTAGGGCATCCCCCTGCCCCCCCCCACCCCCCCAGGGAGAATGATCACAAAAACAATGGCAGTCAATAGCATCTTGGCCAGATTTGAGGTTTGTTCCTTTAGTGTGCATTTCTCTGGGAAGGCTTAGAACATTGGCACTGGCTAGCTGTTCCCTTCCCCTCTGAAAGGAAAAATGCTAGCAAAGGCCATCATTCTGAGTCTTTTAGAATGGTGATGTTTGGAGGGAGAAATGTTAGTATCCTTCTGGAATAGTATATTACTGTATATAAATAGGCTTATGGGAAAATTTGACAAATGGGCCGGTAGGATGGGATTTAAAATTACAGTTCTTGAGTGCTCAGATCGTTTTCCTAAATAGATTATGTGCCATCCATGATAGTCTGTCCCTAACCTTGTCTTTAGGTCTTCCAACAGTGCATCCTTCATTCATCTTGCTACTGGTTTTCTCCTCTTCTTTATCTTTCCACCTTTCCCAGCATTAGAGCCTTTTCTAGAGAACTAAGTCTTCACATAATTAATACATCCAAAGTAGGATAATTTGAGCCAGACCATTTATGCCTCGAGTGGATTGATTTGTTTAATGATACGTTTGTTTCGTTGGCTGCTTATGGTATTCACAAGAGTCTTTTCCAAAACCAACGTTCGAAAGGGTCTATATTCTTTCTATCCAGCTTCTCTGCAATCTATTCCAAAGTATAGTTACTTCAATATTTGAGATGGCTAATAATATCACACTTCTTTATTTCTGAATTTGAAGAGGGGGATATTGTGGGTGAATTTAATCTGAGGATAAGCTCAGTTGAAACTCAGTCAACATGACTTAAAGTGGACCTGCATAAGATTGTACTGTAGTTCTTTAAGGACCACTTTCTGGGCAAGTGTCCTTGACCTGTATTTATGTGTGTCTCAGATGTTTCTTTGGACTGTTATAAAAAGCTGTAAGGTCACATTGCTTTGCCACCCCACTTAGAACATCTGTATATTTATCTGTGTAAGGTTTTGGACCCTACGACATTTCTTTGATTGATGTCCCTTATCCTGCTTCGTGGCAAATGTTGCATTTCTGCTACAATTTTACATCTTTTTTAATAGCTACTTGAATTGACAGTATCAGTTGAGGTTTAATCGAGGCAAATGTAAAATTTATTACGATATGTTATAGGCCCAAGGGAAAGTTTGGAAATTCTATCAAGATCTTGTTGATATAATGTATTTCTGTTTTGATAACTGTTCACATATACTGCGCATATTTTTTTTTGCCTAGATTTATTGTGCTTGGTATGTGGTATTCATAATCTGTTTAGTTTTCCACAGATTTCTCTTCTATGCTTTGTTGGTGTGAGATTTTTGTGTGTTTTAATCTGTATCTCATATAATTGGAGATCACCTTTTGAGAGTAATGTACAGTATATGCTCTTTTTGTTTTAGGGGAATCCTCACGGATAAGAAAGTCTGATTTACTCTTGGAATTCAACACTACACAAATTTGTTCTAAGGGAAGTCAACACACATGGCAAAGTAACATCAATTTCTATTGTGGGAAGACTTTGGTTAGTATGTTACTGCTGAAAATTTTATTTCTAAATAGGCAATAATTATTTTTAATTATTAAGTATTGATAAGCTGTCCCAGTCTTGACAGAAGAATTACGTTTGTCCTAGAATGTATCTGCGTGTTCCAGCTGTACAGATTGCTTATCTGTTTTCCCAAATGATCCTATTTAAAAAAGGTATTTAATTAATGTACCAACATGAAAGAGAAATATCAAATTGATCAGGTTACATAAAACTAGTGCTTCTTAAAAATTGATAAAAAATATCTGCCACTCAACTTACATGCTTGATATCAGGTAAAATAAGTGTACTTTATTTTAGGCATTTCATGATACATCTATTTTCAAGCAAGTTTCTTCACCAGAATATCTTAAAATCATTTATTTATTTATTAAATTTGCATGCCACCAATCTATCTGATAGAGGGACTCTGGGCGGCTTACAAAACAGTACTGTGCTATTAAAGATAAAGATGTTAGCTCTTGACATTTAATTTTGTACTATCTAGGTTCTGGAATGTTAATTTTGTTTTATTTTCCCAGTTATTTTAATTTATGGATGAATTTCCACCCCTAGAGTTGATATATATCTGATTAGTTTCTTGCTTGGAAATGTAAACTGTGATAACTAGTACAATTTATTTTAGATTTTATTACTATTTAGATTCTAATTGTAATTACAAATACAAATTGATCAGTATTGTGCATCACTTTTTTCTTAATCAGGGTTCCCCAGAATTTGTGACTTCATTTGAGTGTGTTCATTATTTTGAATGGAGAACATTCCTTGCATGCAAGAAGAACTTATTTACATCAGCTGAAGAGGTAACACAAGTTCTGTTTGTACATAAAATAAAAAATCATATGCATGTTGATTGAGAAATCAGCCCATTAGATTCACTGGGCCTAATAGGTTAACTAAGCAATGCATCCTCAGTTTTTATTATTTTCTTATCAATTCAGGGCTTCAAAAATAATCATCTCATATTGTTTACAACAAGTGATATTAAATGCCATTCATTGTTAGTTTTCTGGTAACCTCATGACATTTTTTAAACAGTAGTCAAACATTATCTGTTTTCAGTTTGAACAATCAGTTTTTGGATCTAGCTATAAAGATGTAATATTCAACACCAGGCATTAAGTTTAAGGCCTCCCTTCTTATCTGCACTAGGGATTAACTAACTTCTTGTATCAGTTTGACTGAGGGGAAGCATTGGTTAGTTAGTTCTCCACACTTTCTGTCCTTGCAGACCGATGAGGGGGATAGGGGATAGTTTTGCACGAGTGGTGGGCAAGCAGGCACGTACACGCAGCTCCATTTGTGTGAGCGGTGGGCATATGCGTCGGCTATTTGCGCAAATGGAGCACACACACTTGCCCACTGCTTGCGGAAGTGGGGATGCACATGCTCATCCTCTCCTGCCACTTCTGCGGCCTGGTTCTGAAAGGCTCAAGACCCAGTAGTGGGATCCAGCCTGGGTGTTGGGGACCCTTGTCCTAGAAAACTGCTGGGCAAACAGGCAATCAATTACATGGCAGGAATAAAATAACAACAACCCAGATATGAATATAGCAGCTGCTTTTTAACAATTGACCATGTATGTATCAATCAATAGTCACAAAAAATTATGGATTCTGATGGCTCTTCCAGAATACTAGAGGTTTGATTAGACTGTTCTGTATACTCTGTATATTCTGTATACTCTCTGAATACTCTGGTTTTGATTTGCTCAAACTGTGAGTAATAAATACTAGCTTTTTTTTTGAGATTTAACTTTTTTATTAGTTTAGCGAAGTATAAAATACAAAGAAAAAATAGTATAGTAGCTTTGAATGAGTGCACACTCTCATCAGTGCCACAAGATGGAAGCATAATATCTTTATTGGGTCTGCATGTTAAAAAATAGAACCAGGTTAAAGTACTTCCGTTTGAAACATAGAATGACAGATAGAATGCCAATAATGACCCTATATTGTATATGATCTTACTTGCAAGACATGTTTTAAATTTCTAGATACCTTGCTACATATTTGATGAAAACCTGAAGAAACATGATTTAAATCCATTGATTAAGACTTCTGGTGGATACTTGATAGAAGACTCAGATGATGATTCACAATTATACATCAACATCTGTAGAAACATAGGTATGAAATCCAACTAAATAGTGGGTATTTTTTTCTAATCTCCATAAGGCAACCCTAAAATTTTACCATGCTTCTCTTTAGGATGAAAGACATAAATATCAGTGCCTTTATTTGAGCTATGTTGCCAGATTCCTCAGTGTTTCCCAGTTCTTCCTTTCATTCAATACCTCTATTTTATTGAAGATTCAGATATTTATGTACCATTAATATTTGTGAGACTTTCCAATTTTTAAAAATATGCTCTAAATTTCCTCTTGTACCTGTGGCTTTGCAGAATCTGCTAATCAACTCTTTCCCACTTTTCTGACATTTTTCCATAACTTTTTGTCTAAATATTAATGTTTATGCCTATTTATATTGGATATTTTGGTTATTATTGGTGCTACTTTGTTCCATTTTAGGTATCAGTAATAGTGAGATCTTCCTTAAATGTGTGGAAAAACAATATCTGAACTCAAGATTTTATCAAACTGTTGTTTGCAGGGTTATGAGACTGCCTTATGGAAAACAGTTCTCGGGAGATAGTTTAAATATAATATAATTTTGGGATGAAAATCACAATTTCAGTTATATAAAATATTTTAGAACATATATTAATAGGTATAAAGTTGGTTTATAGCTTCCTTTGAAGATGCCATTTCTATGACTGTAAGGTATAACTTTGGTGCATGAAGTTATTCTTAAAACTGGGAAAACCATTTTGAGGTACTAAAAATTAGTATAATCTTGCATAATACTTCATGCAAATAGCTTAATAAATATATTTGCCTTATTTCTGGAACTTCTGATCAAGGTACCTCTGTAAGACCTATATCTCTTCAGTCATATAAATTTCTAAAATGTTCTTGCCCACTTTGCCATGTTAGTATCTATTGTATATAAAATAAAATCTTTATTGCCATAATTCTGATTTATAACTTGGCTAGGTAGCTTGTCCCTTCTATTTTTATTGTTTTGGATGATGTGGCTAAAGAGCGTATCTTTGATTTGATTTAAGCAAACTTTTGGAAACTTTAACTGAAGAATATACTTATACATCAGTAATACATAGGTTGTTATTCATCATTGCTTTAACAGGAAGGTCATCAGATGAAACTAGCAGTTGTCCAGAGCACAGTGCAGCTTGCTTGGTGAAGGATGGTCATGCATTTGATCTGGGCCATACTAAAGAATTACTAAAACTGCTTGATAAAGACAGGTATGGCTGAAGTCTTCATGTGATTTCACCAGCACGTCGGTGCTGTTTATGGTGAATAAGGTTGGAAGAATGTAGCTATGAAGTTCAAATGTTAATGCAAAGTTTAATCGTTACATATTTCTGCTATTACTACCGTAGCAATTTGTATTGAGAGTTGAATTTATTAGAGGATGGCCTAGAATCCCTAGAAAACCACTAACATTTCTTTCATGGTTACTGTAGTTCTAATTTTTTTCTGTTCTTCCCACCACTATCCCTTTATTATTTACTTGTGCTAATGCAACAAATTTCAGCGAATAATTTTTCTGAAGTGCCAGCATCTACCTGGAAGTATCTTACTTGCTACTTTATTTTTTGTGACTATATATTGCCTTGGGGTGGGTTAAATGATTATGTAAGGGTACTGATAGAATTAGTGTAGCATTAACCTGGGAAAACAATATAAAATGATTTGAGTCATCTTGTAACAACAATTTGAAATTATTATGACACCATTGTTCTAGATTCTATTTGTGTAATTGTTCACTCCCCTAGTTTGGTATCTTGCAGATAAGTTTTGAATTCCAGTTCCTTATATTTCCTAGCCCTCTTGTTTGTTAACTATTACACTTCATCTACGCTTTGGAGGGTTTTACATTGGGAACTTTGCTTTGTATGGTAGCTATTTTTTCATGTTTATGTTTATTTTTTCAGGTTTCAGCTGAGATACAGCAATGTAAAAGAGAGACCAGACTTTTGTGGTAGCCATGACCCAGCAGTTACAATTACTTTTGTATGTCCAGAGGGAAGGCGAAGAGAGGTAATCAACAATTTCCTATGGTGGATGTTGAGCACTGTTACTTGACTGGGAAGACCAATGGATCATAGCATTAACTCAAAATAAATGTATCAATTTTACAGAGCCAAGTCAAGATAATCTATTGCTTCTTTCTCATACCCTTCCTCATTGCCCAGTCATAGTTCATTATGAAGGCTGTTAAAATTATTTTTGAGGCAGAATATCTGACAAGACTTTTCCCTTCTTGACAACAAAAACACTGTCATAATGAATTTAATTATGACAATTTCTGGACATGTAAAATCACCTGTGTTGACCCTTTCATTGAGGCATTAAGATCTTTGTTGTAATTCATAACTATCTAAACTGCAAACGATTTTTGACAGCCAGTGCTTGAGGATTTTATTGGACAAGGATATTTATAGGTTTAGGGAATTTTTATGGTATTCTTTCAAGTTGATAATTGATTATTTGGATTTTTAAAATCCAAAGGCAGCTGTTTTTGAGCAAGTGTTGCATTTCACTTTTTTTGTTTTTTGTTTTGTTCTCATTTATGTTCAGTTTCTAAAGACTGATGGAGGCATGGTGGTAAAATCACAGAAGTGATAGGCTAAAATGTTTAGCCAGTTTTTCTATTTTGAGTGGATGGATGCTTTAGTTAAAAACAGAAAAAAGTATATAAATTATACCAAAGCTTTAATCATTTATTTTAGAGTGATATTTGTTGGGTGGGAAAAACACTGCATTTTACTGCTGAAAATTGAGGTTTTGCTAGTAGGTTTTGGTGGTATGGTCCTCCAAATAGCTAGAAACAATAAAAATGGTTTATAAGAGGGCATATGCACAACATGAAACACTTTGTCATCTTCCACCCTTGCCCCTCCCCTCCCCAGTTTAGGCTATTGAAAATCCAAAATCTGACAGAAGTACAAAGCAGTATATAGCAAGCAAGCAGCCACTTGAAACTAAACCATTGTATTTGATAATAAATAGTTCATATATGTTGTTCTGCTGGAAAATTTCAGAATCCAAATTTGATTTTGTATCGGAAAACTGTACCCAGGTCTTGCTGTAGCACACCTTTGCTTTGCCTATCAGCTAGCAGCTATTACTAAATATGCATGAAGGATTATTTGAAGTGGGGAACAAAGATGACTGTCTGACATTACTTTTTTTTTTAATTGGTAAACAGAAAAAGCTTTTACAGAGCAGGTAGGCTAGAGTGGAGTGGAGGGAAAAATGAAACAATAAAGCTGGTTGTTTTACTTTATGATGCAAGAAAAGACCTTTATTGTAGGATCCAGACAGTGGAATGTCATTTCTTTGACTGAGTTTTGCTAAATATTAAACAGCATGCTTTAGCAACATTTATGTAGGGTGGTATTAAAATGAGAGATTATGTTACTATTCCCTAATTCTGGAGATTTGTGTTGGATTTGGGCTTATCTTTGGGGGTAGATAAATCAAAAGTTCTCTGCTCTGACTAGTTATTTTTTTAATATAGGATACAAATCCTACGCTCACTGCTCAAAGCAATTGCCGCTATGAGATTGAATGGGTTACTGAGTCTGCTTGCCCCAGGGACTACCTGGAGAGTTTTAATTGTACTTTGAGCAATGAACAGCATGGTATTTATGTGGATCTGACACCTCTTACGCAATCCCCAGGTAACTATCCTATTTCCCTTAGAGTGTGTGCAACATGATAAAACCAGCAGCGACAGCAAAAAAGTCAAATTTCAAATTCTGGTATAGTTGTATGGTACAAAATGGTGGGTAAAATGAGGGCCCAAATTGTTGGGAGCAATATGCTGACTCTGTAAACTGCTTAGAGAGGGCTGTAAAGCACTGTAAAGCAGTATATAAGTCTTATTGCTATTGCTATTTATTAACACATTAAAACGAAAGCAACAAAATCAACAGATTGAAACTTGCTAATTAATTGATTAATTGTAATTAATCAAGTTATTACAATAAGTGCTCTAAAATCTAATGAGCTAGCAGTTTAGAAATCAGAGTAATGAACAAATCTGATCAAACACAGTGGCAGTAGCATTATATATCCCCTGCTCTAGCAATCTCAAAAACATGGTTTTCTTTTTGGTTGTGTCAGATGAGCATGATGATCACATAAGCTTAAAGATACTAAAACAAAAATAAAAACGGCAGAATGAAAACAAAAACAGAACAAAAAAGAAAAACAATGAGAAAAATTAGTGACACTGTTTACAGACATTTTCATTGATTTATCAGCTTTATACATGCATGGGATTTCATATTGCTAGATGCAGTATGCATTTAATTTAATCCCTCCAGAACTGGGGTATGGAGAAAAAACTAGAAAATTTGTTAGGAGACTCTTGTTTTGAATCTGATAATGACATGGAGAAAATTATGAATATCTAAAGTGTAGTTTTCATGAAATCAAAATTTGTCTTGCAAAATCCTACACGTGAATCATTGGGTAAGTTTAGAAAATGACTAAGAAGAGCATCACTTGTGCCACACAGGCAGATTATAACAATGCTATACAGTGATCATATAAGTATTTTGGTGTCATAAATATATGTTTCCATTTCTATGGTCATTTGAGTATTTCAGATGTGGATTTCAATCATTTTCTTTAGGTGATGTGTCACCATATCTTGCAAAAGATAAAGAGTATAACTATTATCTGAACGTATGTGGGAAAGTAGCTGGAAGTGCTTGTGTGGATAAGGATGCATCTTCATGCCAAGTTAAATCTGAAAAAAATCAGAAAGTGGCAGGAAGATTTACCAATCAAACTCTCAGGTTAGTACTAGTCCAGAAACGTAAATATGTTTCTTTTGGAAACAATATCTGTGATATTGCCCCAAAATATTTTGTTTAATATTAGAGAAAAATAATTTTTATTTCTGAAAGAAGGTATTTTTTCACCACATAAAACTCTGTGCGGGTAGTCCTCAGGTTATTATCAACAATCGTACAAAGTTTTGATGGCACTGTGATGCTTACAATTGGTTCTTGAAATTCTGACTGTTGCAGCATCCAATAAAACAAATTAAGTAGAATTGTATTGTGTTTTTTTTTTAATCAGGTATGCTGATGGAGACCTTATTCTGACATATCCAGGAGGAGATAGTTGTAGCTCAGGTTTTCAAAGAATGACAGTCATAAATTTTGAATGCAATCAAACTGCAGGTAATGTACCAGTCTGGTTGTCAGTGGATTAATTTGAGCAGTATTGTTCTGTTGGAGAAACTGCTGATACTTTTTTAAAAAAGTTATATAGAAAAATGTTATATAGAAAACTCGATATTTCCTTTCATTTCATTACCACCCATGTCATTCAAAGAGAAACTGTTCAATAAAATAAGTTGTGGCTTATTTGGTAAATGAATACACTAAACGAATTATAAGTAAGTGTAGTAAACTCTAATATTAATTGCAGTATTAAAGCCTTGATGGATTGGCTCATGCCAATTCTGCTATGGAAATGGATGCCCAGTTAAATTATATTTGAGTACAAGTTTTTAATTGTTAATTTTTTTAGCTTCTCTTGAATTATTTGGGGTGGCTGGACTCTGTTATTCTTACGTTTGATAAGCCCAAATGTGAATATTTGATGGACAGTATCAGTACTTTAATCTGTTATCTTTTTATATGTTTCCTGTTATATGTTAACACTTTTTAATTTGAATGTTTCATGTATTTTTGTGAATTTTTAAAGATAATAATGGCAAAGGATACCCAGAATTCAATGGTGAAACAGACTGCTCATATTTTTTCACCTGGCAAACCAAATATGCTTGTGTTGGAGAAGAAGAAGGTTTGCCTTGCATGGTTTCAGATAAGAAGAAAAAATATGACTTGACACGACTGATTCGTCATTCTGGTATGAATTTTTAAAAAATCTATGTCTGCTTAATTGTTTTTAAAAGCTCAGGGGTGTCAAACTCGCGGTCTATGGGCTGGATGTGTCACATGCTTGCCCCGCCCCTGCCTGGTTTAGCGAAGGGGGAAAAAGTCCCGGTACGTCACGTGATGCCTCCATGATGACGTGAGTTTGACACCCCTGCTCTAATTGATATATAACTGGTTATCTGAAATGTTGTCCTAAACATAACATATTGTTGCCAAATATACTGGGTAAATAGTAGAATATTGATGATTTTCCAAGATAAAAAGATGTATGTTTTTTAGACATTAGTAGAAAAGCTCTTTCTTTTACTTTTGAACATAATGCACATTACTCAATGAACTTCATGAGTTTTTGTGGTTGTAGAGGTGCAATGCAGGAGGTAATACTCCCAACACATTCATGTCACCGTGGTGTCTATGGTGCTAGTTTAACATTTTTTAAAAAATGTAAGGTGTATTTGGTCCAGCCCTCTGTGTCAGATGTTTACCAATTGGATCCATTGGACATGAGGCAGTTGTCCTCTTCCGTTGTTCCAGGTCATGCTGCCTTGGAAATTTATGTAATCCTGAAGATCACAACAAGTATTGAGCTTGATTTTTGTGTTAAGCCTACAAACACTGCAGATTAGGAGTGCTCTCAGTTTGACCTCCTGGAGGAAGAACTTTATCCCCTTTATGATATGCAGTATGGTTTTCATTAAATTGTTGTATGGTTTTATATTATACACCAAATGAAACTTGTGGTGGCTTTTAAATAGTCTGTAGGTGCTAAGTGTTAATTAGCTACAGACTGTGGTTTATCATTAGTATTTTGACCTGACCACATTTGTACATCTCTTTTGCATTCCTTTTTTGAACCTTGTTCTTGAGCTTTAAAAAAAGTCCTATAATAACTGAACTTTATTGTCGTTTTGGGTAGGGAACTAAGTGTGGAATGTTAGATAATGTGGCATTAGAAAGCAAGCAGGCAGTGTATAGCTATGGTAGAACCTAGGAAAGAAAAGTACGGAGAGTTACCATGAGTTGTGTTATTGTAAATTAGATATACTGTATTTTTTTATCTCTTACTTTTTATTTCTTTGTTTTACAATTACTTACTCTCTTTCTGCAATGTTTATAACTGCTTACCTGAAAGGGAAATAACATGATGGATATGCGGCATCTAAATATTTTAACCTAAAATATGTCATCTTAATTCTAGAATCAGAGGAGAATTGGGAAGCTATAGATATCAACCCCGTAGAAGCAAAAAAGAAACGTTTCTTTATAAATGTTTGTCACAAGGTATTCCAGAAAGGAGAAGCCACGTACTGTGCCAAAGATGCATCAGTTTGCTCTGTTGGTGAGTAAGGGTCTCAACCCAACCTCTCTCTTAATAAAAGCTAAGTTGCTTTTCTTTTCATAGAACAACAGTAATAATTTATTTTAAGTCTGAAGGTCAAAGTGTCTGCTCTAGAATTTGCACTCCCACTTTAAGATGGTATCTGCATTAAAATTACAACATACCTTGCACTTAGGAAATTGTTGCTTAACATTCTAGAAGTTTTAATAAATCTTTATGTTCTAAGACTGATTACAAAAATGGTAGCTATCCACATCCTAGGAGCTGACAAAATAAGGAGAGAAAATTTAGCAATAGAGGTCTGTGAAAGAGAACTGTAAGACATCTGTCTTGCTACACTTCATATATAAAGGTCACTGAAGAACTTTTGTAGGCTGTGCCATGAATCTTAATAATTATCATCTTCCCTCTGTTGTTTTTTTGGATGACTGGTATTTTCAATAGTTGTATTTATTTTACATTATTTCTATGCTGTCCAATCACATAGCATTGGCAAGCATATAATTACATAAATGAAACCATCAAATACATAATTGCAATAGAATAAAATAAATAAACCAAGTATGAGTAGTACTTACAAGATACTAAGTCCAAAAGCCAGGCGGAAGAGAATAATTTTAATTTATTTAATTTATTTTCTAAATGTCAATAGAAAGGGGTAATTCATAGAGGGTAGCTGTTCCCTAGGATTGGGGCAGCAACAGAAGAGGAAGCATATTTCCTGGTTCCCCTCTTGAGTTTCATGTTGCATAGGAATATGTATGTCACATGCAAGCTAAAAATCTTGGTATTTTTAGTTATAATTTAGCTTTTGATTTACATGGGTGAATGCATCTTTTAATGCCCTTGGTCCTTTGGTGAATCCATAGCATAAATAGAACAATTTTTAGTGGTTTATTGTAACAGAATTTTAAAACAATTCTTGAATCCCTTCACATTCAAGATAAAATAATCTTTTCCATTTGACACTTATATTGAAGATTTTATTTTATATACAACCCTGCAATTAACTTGCACTAACCCTCCAGTTTGAGAGTGAAAGCCTTTTCTGTGGAAGCAAGGATTCATAGTTTTCATATTGTATTGCTTTTTAGATAAAAACAATAATACAAGAAATCTTGGGACTTTCATGTCTCCTCCCAAAAAGGTTGGAGAAAATATTGAGCTTCACTATTCAGATGGAGACGAATGTGCACCCAATAAAAAAATTGAAACAAACGTAATCCTTATATGTAAACCAGGTGAGTGATGTGATTTCATAATTAAACCTTAAATATCTGATCTTTATAGAGAATAGGAAAATTTTGAATGCAATGGCAGTGAGACCCTAAAGTCTGCCAGGGCATCTTTTTTATTCTTTCACTTCGATCATTAATAATGTAACCATTCTCAAGCTACTTTTGCAGACTTAGAGTACCTTCTTTTATATTTACACACATGCAAGAAAATTTGATATCTTGGAAAGGCTTGTTTGTCTCAAATGGAAGTGGTATGGTAGTTCCTAGTGTGGTTGAGGACCTCAACATGTGAACTGATCTACTGGAGATTTTTAGTTTTACTTTATAGAATTACTAATATATTATTATGCCTAAACAGATTGTTATGTGGTGAGATTGTTTTGCAGATAACTTGGTACTAACTCATTGGATTAAGATTTCACCAGTGCCTTAAGAATTAAATCTGGTAATGAATTGAAAACCTGTGTTGATAGTTTGATTGATTATATCACAACCCAGTCAGTTTGATTGATGCAGCTGATTTTATAATAAATTATGCAAAGAGCAATCCTTGGAATCATTCCAGTTGTATTTTCTATCAAAATACATTGTAGTAATTGTATTTTTTTACAGGCTTTGACTTTTGAGTCTTTAATGCATCTCTACACAGTATTTTTAATTTATTTTTGTGTACAGAATAGTGAGGATTCATTATTACAGCATTCAGGTCTACCACTACAAAGCTTGGACATATCATATACAGTGGTGCTTAAAAGTGAACGTTTTTGAATCTTCAATATTTCTGTATAAATATGAACTAAAACATGATCTGTTTTCCACACAAGTACTAAAACTAGGTAGAAAACACAAATAAATATCTCAAAAAACATTATATTATTTATTGAGGAAAATGATCCCAAACTAGATATGTGGAAAAGAGGTCAAAAGTGAGTTTATGCAAAATGTTTTGATTTGAACCATTTTGAACTAAAACCACCCTGGGTTGAGTGTGAAACAGCTGCTTTGGCAATGAAACAATTATTTTTAGTTATTCCAAAAGTTATCTGAGCTCAGAATGCACCTTAGATGTTTGAAATAGCCACTTTTTTTTTGAGAATGGTTTGAATAAAAAAAATTGCACGCTTCTAGTCCATAAATCAGAATTTTACAGCTGAAAGAAAAATCAGATAGGAAAGAATGTGGCATTTGTCACTATATTTTATTGGTGATGGAAAATACTCTCTAATTGATGAAATATAAACTGATTAATTAAGTGATCATATATCTGATCAGATAATCTGGGAAGTTCTGTTACTATGTTCTTGAAGATGAGTGACTATTCAGATCAGTATTTTTCTGTTGATAGGTGATCTGGAAAGTGCTCCTGTTTTGATTAATTATGGATACGATGGATGCTTGTTTGTGTTTGAATGGCATACTGCTGCTGCCTGTGTCCTGTCTAAAACAAAAGGAGACCACTGCAAAGTTTCAGATCTTCAAGCTGGTATGTAGCTAAAAAGAATCTATGATGAGGAAATTCAGATTTCCTGTTTGCATTTTGTGTCAGTTAACATTTTGTGTCAGCTAGCAACACTGTTTTTATCTTCATTCCAAAATTAAGTATTGGATTATACATACTTAGAAATGGTTATTACATATCTTCCCTCTTACGATGACTGTCTTATGCACATTCACAACTTTTTATTAAAGAAGACTTTTTAAAATTTCTACTTAGGAGTTTTCTTCGACTTATCGCCACTAATGAATGAATCTTTCTCAATAACCACAAGTGACTATACCTTTTACATTAGTATTTGTGGCTCTTTGTCAAATAAATATTGTGGGTCAGAGTCTGCAGTTTGTCAAGTAAACAAAATGTAAGTATTATGTGTATGCCTCCTGAATCTCCATTTTATGGGACGCTTGATGGCCTTTACATACTTTTTGTTCTTACTGTAAATTAGGAAATTATCTAGGGCAGGGTTCAAAGAATGAAATAAACCAAAAATTGTGAATAGGGCTGTTGCTTTACCTACTCTGTTTATTGTGCCCTGTAAAACCAGTGCCCTACATCTAGACTTGGCTTTCACAATTCAAGTGAATTCAGTCTTCATCAGGTGAAGTGATGTTCCCTTTTTCCCCAACCCCAAGGCCAAATTAGGGAAAATTTGCCCCAGGATTACTGATGATGTGCAAATAAAAGTATGTTGTATCTTCAAAATGAGTTGGTTCCTTTAGCTAAGTGATGTTGAGGTGATGAAAAAGATTAATTTATATTTTGGAATATTATTTTGTGTTTTGTTAGGTTGTTTACATGACATTAAGGCTTTGGTTTATATTTCTGTCATGTATGTATTATTCATATATTTACTGAATGGAGTATGACAATAATAAGCTTATAAGCTGTAAACCGCCCCGAGTCTTCGGAATGGGGCGGTATATAAATGTAAAAATAAATAAAATAAAAATAAATAATAATGAATGCTTTTTCTAAAACTGACTTGGAATCAAAAAAGTTCTAGGACACCTCTTCCAATCCCAAGTGATCCCTGAGGAGCTGTTCCACTACATGAATTGCCCAATGGCATGAACTCCTGATTAGTACTTGACCTGAGCTCCTAATTTTATTGGGTGGCAATAAATTTGTACTTCTAAATAAAATATGGATTATTGTTGATTGTGATCAGAAAACATGATCCAAACATGAGTGTATCTTGGATTAGTGATAGCACAGTTGGACAAACCACAATAGAGAAAGTTGATTCATAAGATTGAACTTATCAGTCAAGAAACATATATGTGACAGTTACATATGCTTTTGTAATGCAGCTTAATTTTTGGAAATGTGACATTATCCTGGAACATTTAAAGCAAACTTACATGAAATTGCATTATTGTATAATTTTAGTGGCCAGGCTTCTTGGAATCTTGGGATGCCCAGTTCTCAGCTGTCCTATTATAATGGAATTATTCAGCTAAACTATCAGAATGGCACACCTTACAACAATGCTCAGCATACAACACGGTCTACTCATATAACATTCCTGTGTGATCGTGATGCAAACAAGAGTGTACTGGAGTATCAGGTAGGAACTGAACAAGAACAATTTCCTTTAATTCTGTTCTTGCACTGCATCTTTAAGTCAACTTTTGAAGGGCTAACAAAATCGGTAATTAACTTACCGGACTTACTTTTTGAGTGGTATAGAGGGGGAATTCTAATTCCATATAAGTCTTATATGCCTTGGAGGTCTGTCTTTATAGATTGCCTAGAAAGCATCAGATTTGATGTTAATTTTAGTATTCTTACCCTTTGGGAGGAAGTACACATACATTTCAGCTTTAAAGTAGCCTGCTCAGGGTCCCCTTGCTAACCCATTCATAAAATTGGCATATGGGACATCTACAGTTACACATTGCCAATGTACCAGAATGCTATCTACCAACCTCTGTAACCATACTGAAAGTTTTTGTTTGGGTCTGCTGCTTCTAGTTGCAGGTATAAATATAGATTCTACTGAACATTCTGGTGGAAAAGCCTGAATCTGTAAAGACAAAATCTGTATTTGTAAGCTGAAACTTCTGATTTTGAACTGTCATAATATTGAGGTGTTCTATTTCCATTCTTGATTTTTTGCTTTCTGTATTTTTGATCATGATAACCTAGGAGGAAGACAATTTCACATACAACTTCAAGTTGTATACTCAGTATGCTTGTCCAGAAATACCCACAGAATGTGTTGTAACTGATCCTCAAACCATGAAGCAATATGATCTATCAAGGTAAGCAAGAAAACAAAAGTTCTGAATGTAAATTCTAAACATGTGGAAGAATTCTCAGCTAGCAATTTTTCCAAGCCAAAAATCAACTTTATATTTTAATCTTAACACTACCTTGCATTAATCAGCAGTGCTGTCATTATGCTTAATCAGTTTGTTGTAGAAAAATAGCTTATTACCTTACAACTCCTAAAGGCTGTCCATGTAGAATTTTAATTGTTCATCCATCATTGCTACTGTTCCCGATATGGATAAGTTGTATTAAATCTTATTTTCTCAGTAGCGTATTTTAAATCAACAGTGGATAATTTATAGTGCATTTCCATGCTTATCTCAGTAGGGAAATATACGAATACAATAACTTCTGTTTTATTTCTGAATACATTATTGCCAACTGTAACCTTTTGGTTTTTATTTTAAAAAGTGATGTATATTTAAAGGCTTAATAATGTTTGGTCTATTTCTAGTTTATCATTATTTGGCAATGTAAAAGAAAATTGGTTTGCAATGGACAATTCTGGAGAGAATGTTCATAAAAAATACTACATAAATGTCTGCCGACCTTTGAATCCCATCTCAGGATGTGACAGAAGAGCATCCATCTGTGAAATGACATTAAAAAAGGGTGAGAGTGTAAGTATGTCCATTCTATAGAGAGACAAAATTAATACTAACTTTGTAATTCTCCTTTTCTTTGTATTCTAGGATATTTATACAATATATGGGAAAGATCTGGATAATTTTTATAATCTTTACAGAAAGAATGTGTGCATTTCTTATTGTATTATTTTAAATATATTTTCTTATTATAAATGCCTTTAGTTTAAAAAGATTTCATTCCTCTCATTTCAGGCTGGCTCTTCTAAAATTTCCAATAGTAACCTTGGGATTGCTCGGCAAAGTCCCATTTTTGAAGGACCTGGTAGAATCCTTCTAAATTACACTGGTGGCTCTCTATGCATAAGGGCAGATGATGTCAAGTCAGAACCTTTCTCAAGCCTCATCCATCTTATTTGTGTCAAGGGCCTCCTTGTAAGTTTCTGATGGTTTGTTTGTTTATTTATTTATTAAATTTTTAATGCTGCTTATCTTCCCTATAAGGAGACTCTGGGTGGCTGGCATCATTCTTGTATTGTAGCTTCATAGTGTTATGGAATTTGACTGCCACGATACAAGAGTAGAGATTTTGCCTTATAGATAAATTCTTTGATTCCTCTTGTCATATTTTATGTACTTATTTATTTTAAAATTTTACATGGCCACCTATCTCACAAAACAACTCTGTGTAGCATACAATACATCTAAATAACTATAAAACATAAACACCATCTATTATTATTAAAAACATTAAAAACTATAAAAGCCCAGCGTAAAAAAATGGGTGAAGCGCTATCAATGATAATGGAGCCATCTTACTAATTTGCCAGTTCTCTAGGACCTCTAGACCTGGTGCCAACCTAACTTCTGGAAGGATATTCCACAGTGTGGGTGCCACAGCCTAGAAAGCCTGCAACCTAGGGCCCTCCGAGCTAAGTGATGTAGCCCACAGCACACCTGCTCTACTAAATCCGGTGGCACAGAAAGATGTAATCAGGGAGAGACAGTCCTGAAATGAGCCAGTCACATGCCCTGTAAGGATTTAAAGGTCAAAACCAACAGCTTGAATTGGACCTGGAAAAAAACTGGCAACCTAATGAAGCTCATGGAGCAGATGTGTAGCAGGTGTTCTGTGAGGAACACATGTAGCTGTCCGCACCGCTGCATTTTGCACGTGGTGAATTTTCCAGATACTCTTCAAGGACAGCCTGATAGAGAGTGCATTACAATAGTCCAACAGGGAGGTGACTAGAGATGAGGGAGTGTGAATAGAACCCCTTGATCTAGGAATGAGCGCAACTGATGCACAATGCAATGTTGTGTGAAGGCCCTCCTAGCCACCACTGCCACTTGCTTTTTGGTAAGGGTTGTGAATCCAGGAGGATCCCCAAATTGCACTTGTGGTTTACTTCATGCAGTGTAATTCCATTGAGCAGCAAAGATGGCATAGTGATGAAATGTAAATGCATTTTATACTTGTTCAGTTAAGAGTAGAATGAATAATCTTTATATCATAATACTCCAACATATGATTTGAAACCTTTATGATTCATTTCATCTTCATCCAACCGAAGTATCATTCAAGAGTAGAAATAAAGCACAACCAGAAAAAGCCCTAGAATTTTCAGAAATATAAAGAACTGGAACATTTTCAAAGCACCTTAACAGGGACTACATATATGTAGTTATTATAGTATGGTAAATAATTCCCAATGTTGGGAAATTAGAACAGAGGGGAATAGGATAGAGCAGGGGTGTCAAACTGACGGCCCGCGGACCAGATGTGTCATGCATTGGCCATGCCCACCTCCATTTTAGCAAAGGAGAAAAAAGTTGCGATACATCATGTGATAGCGTGTCGTCGCATGTTTGACACCCCTGGGATAGAGCATCTAGTTAACTAACCACGACTAATGTAGCTTTTTTATTACAGATTATATTATTAAAAGTGATATAACTGGAGAATAAGCTATTCTAGGTTTTTTGATTTCTTCATTCCTAAGTAGAAGTGATAATGGTTGAGCAAGTTCTGTGTTTTAGAGAACAGTTGAGTATATTCCACTTATTCTATCACCATGCTATTTTTCTAGTTGCCCAGGTGCTAACCAAGTCCAACTCTGCTTAGTTTTTCAGTATTGCCCAGATTGGAACAATGACCCATTTCAGATTCACTTATCTCTCATCCAGAGCAATTTTAAAATTGACATGTTGACCTTCCAAAGTTTTGTTCCCAAATTGGAAAAAAATATATATGTGTTCCTTTGAATTTATTCCTTATCTTAACTTTTGGACCTGTTATATTTCCAGAATAGCAGCCCGAGATTTGTAGAGATGAAAGACTGTGTTGCAACTTTTCTGTGGGAAACTGAAGCTGCCTGTCCAGTCACCACTACACAAGGCGAGTCTCAGGTAAGAGCACAACAGGCTTATATTTGCATGCTACATGTAAAGATGGGTTATAAGGGTCCATATATAATAAAGGTGAATCCTCATAATCCATCTTTTGCTTGTTGATCTGAAATTCAGTCTAAGAAAGCTTGCATGTATGCTATAGGTAAAATCTTTTTTAAGCTGCCTCTTCTTTCTTCTCCTCTGCAAAGACTTAAGTAATTCTAGTTTTACATTTTTACCCAGGAGATCATTGTTAGTTTTCATTATGTAGAAAGGCTTCTGGGAGATGACTAAGACAGTAAAGGCAAGCTCTTGAAGCAAGCAAATTTACAAAGAGCTTGTCAGTGTTCCGTCTAAGGTCCAATAAATCATTCAGCACTCAGATTAGAATTAATCTAAGTAAGAGTTTATTAAAGAAACCATGTTGGCACATCTGGGAAAAACCTGAATCTGAAGGCCAGGTTTTTCCACACCCAAAAGA
>JANHFL010003411.1:0-21828 GCA_032468155.1 Oxyrhabdium leporinum | reverse complement strand
TACATTGTAGCCAAGTGTCATTTCTTCAGTGTTGTCACATGAAAAGATATACTTAAATATTTACAAAATGTGAGGGGCTGTACTCCTGTGATATACTGTAAGATATATAAATTGCCATATCACTGTCATTTCTTTTTCATTAATTTTGTGCTTTGGTGGCTGTCACTTATATATGTTCTGATTCTTTTATTGATGCAAGCCTAATAAATGGCATAGATATTTTTTTTAAAAAATGTTGAAATTGCAATTGCTTAAAGCAGGCCTCTCCAACATGCAGCTCTCGGGCTACATGTGGCCTGGATAGCTAGTAACGCAGCCCCACAAGATCATAAACATTTAACGTTATGTGTATTTATATATATTAACTATGTATATTTATATGCGACCTAATTTAATTCATCTTCACTCAATACAGCCCAGGCAAACTGAAACGTTAGACATGCCTGGTTAAAGGGAGAGGCTTTGTCAAAGGATTGGTTTGTTTGATGATAGATTGCTAAGACTTTCTATGTTTATAGTGGGAAGAGTCCAGCCCATGTTTCTGGCCTTCCCTCCTTTCTTCCACCCCAATAAACTTCAGTCTTTGAATTAGTCCCTTGTGCAAAATAGCTTGAGGATGCATTTCCAAATGTCCATCCATGATTTAATATTTTTAGATCTTGTGTTGATGTGGTTTAGAACATGCAACAGGGTGTTTTTTAATCTTTTTTCATAGCCAGTATTTCTGAAGGAAACCGAGGATTGCACCTATATGTTTGAATGGCACACTCCTTTTGCCTGCCCACCTGCCAAATCTGTTGAATGCTCCTATAAGTAAGTTGTCTTTCCTCAGAGTGTTTTTAGGATTTTCTGCTTCATCAGTTTAATACATACCAGATATAAGATTTGCTGTGACATTCTGAGAACGTGAATTTTCCGCTTCTGTAACTGCCTTACTTGTACATGAGCAGCATTTGAGTGCTGTCGAGGTAAAATTGTATGGTCTAACTCAAACAAAAGAGGAATTAATTAAAGTAGTAATATTGAAAAATAGAGGCAAATGCTATATGTTTAAGACTTTTCTTGAAATATTCTGATATGGCTGTCAGGGTTATAAGCTAAGATTAATATCATAAAATTTCCCAATTTTCCTCTGCCAGCAGCTGTGCTTGCCAAGAAAGTGGGGACAACACTTGGGCTTGGGATTAGTCTATTTTAGCTCTAGTGCTCCATGTGCAGTTTGAATGATGGAGAACATCACAGTAGTGCATTAGAATTGCTTTATGCTGTTAGAGAGGAATTCAGAAGAATTGTGCATACATTCAAAATTTATGTAAACACGATTGTTTTGAACATTTGACTTGGATTTTAGTAATAGAAGTTGTCTACATCTTGAGTATATTTACTCTGTTCATTTATCATTAAATGTTTTTTTTTCTTGTTTTGTAGAGATAGTACTGGCAATTCCTATGATCTTTCTCCTCTGATCCAACAAAAGAAAAACTGGGAGGCTATTTCAAAGACTAGCTCTTCACAAAAATACTATATTAATGTTTGTAGATCATTAGTACCTCATCTGGGAGCTGGTAAGAATTGGGGGAAGGGTATGCTATTTACTCAGAAGTTTTACAGGAAGTTTTGGAGAAAATTTTGAATGTGCCATCAGATTCTGAACAAAATAATTCAGTATCTTTGTGGTGAGTCATTTTGCTCAAAGTTAAATCTAGCTTTTTATGCCTGATTTGCCATCTATCTGTTGGTAAATAGGAAATATTCCCATCTGTGTAAATGAATTAAATTTCATTATCAGTTATACAAATCTGGACAAGGAAACAATGGCCAGCAGATTGTAAGAGCTTGGCAGCACGCTATTGGGACAAGCTGGGGCTTACTGGGGCAGCTGCAGCTGGGACTGGGATGAGATGGCTGCAGCTTTCTGGGATGGCTACAGCTTTGTGCCTGTTCATTGGGGGCAGCTGATACTCCCAGAGCCGTAATGCCCCAAGAAGCCCCTGAGTCGAGTGGTTCTGGGGCTCTTTGCTGCACCACAAGGCAGAGTGCAGGAAAGCCAGAAGGGCAAAGATGGGAGAAATGGGGATAGTTGAAGGGAAGGCATTCCCTTACCTTGGAAAAATTCAGGCTTAGGACTGAGAGGGACCAAGCCTAGAACGGCTTGGATATGGTGGGTCCTAATCTAATGATGGCAATGGAGCGGGAGTGTGGGAGGGCATAGCAGAATTGTTGTTGCTATTTGATGTAGTCATGTGACATTGTATTTTATGACTACACCACTTAGTGATCTAAATTCTGGTCTAAATTACTGGTGTAACTCAAGGATTACCTGTATGCTGAATATGTATTAAGGGAAGTTGGAATGGAAAAAGGAAGAACATGGTTTTAAAACTGGACAAAGAAACTAATCACTAACTTGCACTATGCTGATGACATTACCCTGATAACTGAAAATGCAAAGGATTTGTAAGCTCTAGTAATAAAAGTTAAAAAACAAAGAGAAAAAGTGATTAAATTAAACATAAAGATAGAACAATATATGCTAATGAATAGAATAACTAGCTTTAACATTAGCAATAAAGGTACTGATGCAGTGGATAGCTTCTACCTTTTAGGCTCAACCATCAACAGTAAAGGAATAAGCAGTCAAAAAATGCATCTCAGACTAGCATTTGGTACAGTAGCCATGAAGATTCTGGAAAAGACATTCCTTTGTTTAAATTTATTAGCCACTCAACTACTCACCATGCAGATGTGATGATGTGACAGATCAGAATTGTGCAAGCCAGGGAGATAGACGGGTGGGTTGGTGGGGAATGCTGCAGTGTCCCTGCAGTTGGTTGTAAGGACAAATGACCACCAGGATGCTGCAATGGTACCAGGTAGTATGTAGATTTTGAAGGGTTCTCCGTAACTGCGAACAGTCGCTGAGCATTGACTTTCATCTATATTACATCTTATCTATAAATAGGACTGTCATTTAAAAAATAAAGTAATCTTTATTTTTTGGGCAGATCCAAATTATTTTTTAAAAAATGCTACTTCTTTAATGTACCCTTTCGGTGTATATTTATCCATACTAAAAATATTTTTGTTTTCTTACTGAATTTTTTGTTTGTTTGTTCCATATTTAGATTTTTGTCCCCCAGATGCTGCAGCCTGCCTAATGAATGGTTCTAAGTATATAAGCTTAGGTGAAGTGGCTGAGGGGCTGAGATGGGAAAATGGTATTTTTATTCTTAAATATATAAATGGTGAGAAGTGTGAAGACCATATTCGGAACAAATCTGCAGTCATCCATTTCAAATGTGATGACAAGAAAGATGTAAGTATGTTTCATTTATTGAGGGTTTGATGAAAACACTTCATAGGCTCCTATGAAAATAATGGTCATAGAATTAGAATTCTAATTCTTACTTGGTTCTCATTTTCATAAATTTGCTTCTACATGGAATAAAATTCATCTTTTCATTTCTTAGGAGGAACCAGTTATTTAGCTGTAGCTATTTGGGTATGGTAGCAAGATAGCAGATAACCAGTATTAACTGTGGGGGGGGGAACAGTTTTCTACTTCATAAAACTCTTATAAATAATGATAAGCAAACTGGTATCTTCCAGAAATTTAGACCAGTGCTTCCAAAATTCCTGACAGTTGGTTGTGCTGATGGAATAATGTTTCAAAGTATGTGGAGATCATCTCCATACCTGTTTTAAAATTTAAATTCATTAGCATTATCCAGTTAATCAATACTAGTCACAATTTTTATGTGACCGCTGAAAAAAGATGAACTGATCCCAGCTTGCCATGTTTTCATTATTTTTCTAAATGGAAAAGTTGTTTCTTGAATACTGAGAAAACCATTGTGTATCAGCTTTGCATGAACTCATATTCTCCTTTTTTTTATCTGCCAGAATTCCAATCCAGAATTGGTAACAGCCCATATGGATTGTGAATATAATTTTATGTGGTATACAGCTGCTGCATGTCCTCTGAAAAGCAATATGCACAATAATTGCACTGTGTCTAACCCTCGTACAGGTAATAATTTTCTCTAAATGCGGGTTGATTAAATGTAACAAGTAGAAAAGAGCGCTAGAGTTGACATCTAATGCCATAGAAATGTCTCAGGGTATGGAACAAGCAGTTCATGCTAGAAAATCCTCAGTGTTTTTTTCAAATGTTAACTGAACTGAAGCAGTTTGCCCTGAAGAAATGAGCCATAATTCCCATAGAGTGACACAAAATCCTGATGACTAAGTATCAAATGTGTTTGGTTGTAGTTGTTGCAGCCAAAGATAGAACAACTAGTTACTGAATCTAACAGAAGCAATTTGTTTTCTCTTTGGCATATTGCATGTTGGTTTTATTAATAAATTTGGGAGAGGTTCATTGAGGCCCATAGAAAGCTCTGACAACATTTATTGACAAAGATAGACAACAGGCTAAGAAATCCAAAAGGAAGCAAGTGCTTTTTTATAGAACTAGACTCAGTTACCTTCCCATCTAGAAAATATATGTTTTTTTCTATCCTGTAATTCTGTTAACATAATCCCCATATTCCTCATTTTTACCAGCAAGGAAATTGTTCTCTGGTCTCCATACCCATACACCTGTAGGTATTTCTTAGCTCCACTTTCTCTTCGTATTTGGTAAATGCTGCTTCCCTTTCCTATATATTTTGTTTTGTAGTTTTTAGTTGAGAATATTTAGAACTATTGTTTGACTGATTTATGACAACAATACACATATCAATATTCTCTTTTAATGAAGTGGATTACTGCCTTGTTATTATTTTTTATATATTAAAACCTTTTCCTTTTAACTTGATGGAATTGAATGTTCCCCCATTCCTCATAAATAGGAATTCCTTTTACAGTAATGGTATTCATTTTTTTCTTCAAGAAATGAATTGATTACAGCTGTGCAAAATCTTCAGATGTGTGCTTTATAAATTAAAGTGCTTCCTTGAAGCTACTTGTGCTGCATTACAGCTACTGCTGTCTGAGAGTGAAGCAAAGGGATCAGAGTTCCAGCAATTACACATTTAAATGTCGATTGATATATCTCTCTTTCTCACTTTTTTTTAAAACCTTGGAAATATTTGCTATTGTATCAGATTGCAAGAAAATATGCACACCACATAATTTCAAAGGAAGTTTTGTATAGAAGAAAAGGGCAATACAGTCATTCACAATTGCAACATCTGCAGCATTCTGCGGCTATGTGATCACCATTTGTAATTTTCCCACAAGCAAAGAGAATGGGGAAGCTGGCAGGAGGTTGCAAGTCACTATAGCAAGTTGTTCCCACTCTTGCTCTTTTTTGCGACACCTGCCCACTTAATACCCCATAGTGCTTGCTCACACTCCTTAGTGCCCATCCATGATGCCCACCTACCTGAATATGTATCACCTGACCCATCATAGCTCTTGACCTGCTTGCCTTGTTTCCTGCCTCGTTCCACTGATCCTTGTTTAATCACAGCAGTGGGGACTGCTGGGATTGCTGTCATTAAGTGATGAAGTCGTGTGACATCATGCTTTAAAACTGGATCGCTTTGTGATGGAAATTTCAGTCCTAGCTGTCCTCATGACCTTCTATATCTGTATTCTGTACCATATTATTCTGTTCCATATTATACTGGTACAGAATAATAGCCATAACCATTATTATATGATTTTTTTATCTATTGTTTGACCACAGTATCAGGAAGGCTTTGGGTCTCATTCTGTGGACCTTATGGTTATACCGAATTGCAAGCCTTCATACCATATGCACTTACATTTATGGCTCATGTTAAAATTATGTGGGTATTTATTTATATACCATCTTTATTATTTTTATAAATAATATGTCAAAAGTCCTGAATGAATGATTTTTATACTGTTTTTGAATTTTTGATGTCCTTCTAATGGAGTCAGCTTATTTGGCATCTTGACTGTTTTAATAAAAAAAGTATTTTCCATAGTAATATTCCTTCCCCCCCCCCCCTTCCTTTTCTGTTTTCTTTAAGGTCATCTCTTTGACCTTAACCCTTTAAAAAGACAGGCTGGCTACACTACCTTTGATTTTGTGAACCAAAGAATGCTCCAGTTGAGTGTGTGTGATGAACCTAAAACTTCATGTGGTGGAGACACTGGTAAGTTTTGACTTGCTTGAGATGCTGATATTGAAACCAGCTTCATAGGATGGCAAGAGATTGTTGTGATACTTTATTTTCTTAAACCTATGTTACCATCGATATGTGATGTAACAGTAGTCCATTTCAATAAAAATGTAGGACAGTATCTGGATAATGATGTCTGCTCTTCTCCTGGGGTAAGCTTTTGCTTCCTTCCCAGTATATCCAGTTTATCAGTCATTCAGACAATCTGTACAGGTAGGTCTCGATTAGTGCATTAATGAATCCCACAAAATGGTCACGTCATTTGAATTCACACTATTCAAAGAGATTTTTCTATGGGAAGTAGGGTAATTGGTTTCAGCTCAATGGAAATAGGCAGTTTTAAAACTTAATTTAATGTTTATATATTTATTAATGGAATACTGTATAACAGTAAAATAAACCCACATCCAAAGTATATATGATATCTTCCATATGCTGCTGCAGTTCTTCAAACCAAACCTTCCTTTTCTCCATTTTGCACAAAAAGACAATTAGCTTCTAAAACCCCAACTGTGGCTGTGCATGCAATAGCTTCAACTGCACATATGCAGCCTTGCATTAATTGAATTCTGACTTACATTAATTGAGACCTGGTATCAGTTGATAAATTACGCTAAATCAAATTTTGCACTATTCAAACTTGCACTAATTGTGAGCTACCTGTAACTTAAACAAATAGATTATTGGACCATATGCACGCTATATTTTACAAGCATGCACTGAACACATTATGCCATACTTAAATAGCCACTCACGATATTGTTAACAGTATGAGATACAAGACAGTTGAGGAAAAAGCTGCATGTTCACTGCATATCATGCTGTGGAGTGGATCTGGTGAAGACACTATTCCCCCTATCTGATGTTAGGAAACCTACATAGCCTCCTGTTGGGCATTGTAAGCCTTAATTGCCCACTTTATATTGAAGAAATAAGTCTGAAAGAACAGAACTGCATTAGGACTATTCAGTAAATCATTAAGCAACTTGATCCTAGCACTGGAGAATAGATAATAGTCTTTTTAATCAAAATCATAAAAACATATCTTTTTCTTGATGTATTAATAAAGTAGCATTTTCCCTACTAATTGTATTGAACTTAATATTTCTTCTGTCAAAAAAAACGAGGAATAAGAAAAAAATATGCACTAACATTGCTCTGTTAATTCTATTAATAGGAGTTTGCGTCACGGGTGGCCATCAGCCATCAATTAATGCTGGACAACTAAACAAAGCATTAACCTATGAAGATGGAGTTTTGAAACTTGTCTACAAAGATGGCGAGTCCTGTCCTGCAGATCCTGCTTTGAAGTACACGAGCTATTTCACCTTTGTGTGCAGGTTGGATGCTGGGCCTGGCAGTCAGCCAGTTCTCATTTCTTTTGATGAGAAAACATGCACTTATTTTTTCTCTTGGCATACTGTTTTAGCCTGTGAAGAAGAAAGAGTGGTAAGCAAATTGGCTGTTTTATCAACTTAATTTTGTCTAAAATCACCTGGTGTTATTTAAGATTTTAAAAAAGTTTTAATCCTCTAGTTTTGGGGGAGAAAGTTGCAACATAATACACAATACAGATTTGTTACACTCGTGTTATTTTGCAGGGCAGTTATTGAAGTAGAATAAGCTATTCTTATTAAGCATAATAGAGGCAACGTAGTGTTTATTAATTAAGATCACTTGAAATTTCTGTCAAAAGGCATTCAAATCTAGTACAATGCAGACATAATACAACTAATGATTAACAAAACTGAAGCAAGCCATTATGATTTTGAAAGACAGTTAAATTTCATCTTAGACAGAGTAAATGGTGGGAGAGAAGATAGAACAAATTCATTTACGAGATGTCAGGTTGAAAAAGAAAGCACAGAATCTCAGAACTAAGTCTCTGAATAGCATCGTGTCTGCATTTAGTCTCTGCTGTAATTAGTATGTGCAGAACATTCCAGGCATAAAACAGCTGATTTGGTGTACTCCATGTCCAAATCAAATATTCACATATGGGCATTGTTTGGTTCCACAGTCAGGCTATTTATCCTGGCAGGTGGAAGTAAAAATCAAATCAAATCAAGGACAACGGTGGCTGAAGGGAGGAAGGAAAGGTGTTGGGAAGAATGGGGAGTCTAGAGATATGAGATATGCTGAGATATCAGCAACAGATTGAAGGGAGAGGAAGGAAGGAGATGAAGGGCAGGTGAGCTGGTTTTATATGCCATATTGGAACCTAAATGGCTGAAATAAGGGAATGGGAGGAAATGAGGGAAATAGCCAGGTTTATGCCATAGTTGCCCAGTGGTTAGAATGCAGTATTTCAGGCTAACTCTGCCCACAGCCGGGAATTTAATCCCGACTGGCTCAAGGTTGACTCAGCCTTGCATCCTTCTAAGATTGCTAAAATGAGGACCCAGATTGTTGGGGGCAATATGTTGGGATTGTAAACTGCTCAGAGAGTGCTATAAAGCATTATGCAGTGGCATATACGTGTAAGTGTTATTGCTATTGCTATGCCATGCTGAAAGCTGCTGAAAGTAAGTGGTAACATACATCCATTTTCTCCTTATTCACTCAGTGCAGATTCATCTATAAACATTAACAATCAAAACATTCTGGATTTCTTTCTCTCTTTTAATAATTTCATTAAAGGTTTGTAAAAAGATAAAAGCTAATACAATAATAAAAGAAAAAATCAAAGGGAAAACTAAAAGTATAAGAAATTTTAAAAAGTTTAAGGAAATATTGCAAATAAATTATTTCTAATCTTCTTAGCAGTTACATTTACAAGTTGACTCTGTTGTTTTTGTGCAGATATTTCCTTACTTGGCTAGGCAACATCTTCAGTGCTGGAAAGGAGCAGGGTTTGCTCTCTTTTTATATATAGTACTGCCCTGTCAGTATTGGTGATGTTTTCTCCTTTATAGTTCCTTGATAATAACAGTAATGAAACAAGACAACTCTTTCTTTCTTTTTTAAATTTCCTACTGTAATAAATCCCCCTGCCCAATTTTTATAAATGAAATGTTTATGTCCTTTTTTCCAATATGTATCTAATACACAGCTCATAATGGTTGTTTCTACTGATATCTCTCCCCCGCCCACAGGTAGACTGCTCAGTGACCAATGGCAGCAGAGTAATTGATCTTTCTCCTTTAATCCATTGGACAAGTGCTTATGAGATATTTGATAACTTTTCTGATCAGAATCCAGATTTCTACATAAATATTTGCCAACCATTAAATTCAATCAAGGATGTCAGTTGTCCACCTGGAGTAGCTGTCTGCATGATCCCGCTTAGTGGCTCTCCTGTAGTAAGTAATATTATTAGCATGTATCAAATTGTCTTCTTTTTCACAACAGAATATTAGAATGAATACCTAATATACCATACCTAATAATCTGGTTTAATAGAGTAATGTATTATTTAAGAGCCCAATTCTTTGGTGACTTTACGTTCTTCAAACAATGATTTGGAAAAGCAATTTTAGCATTTGACATAATATAAAATATTGAAAAGAGGAGAGAAAAATGTTATTTGTTCCTGTTTTACTTCAGGACACACCCACTGCTAAAAAGTCATGGCCCAAATTTCAGGAAACATTTCAATTGTTTTCAAAGTGTTTTTTTAAATTTTGAACAATATGTTCACATATCATGGCAAATCTCTTTAAACATTGAGAAGATCTGCAATCTTGGGGCAAGTAAAGATTATGCTTATTATTAGTAGTCCAATTTCTGTCAGTCTTCTATACTAACAGGAAGAAACATTTTGACTGCTTTAAGCAGCTGACTTATTTAAAATTAATATAATTTTGAAAGCAGAACAACTCAATCCAGGTCAGACTACTTGAAATATATAGCTTCTGATTCTTGGGGCATTTTGTGCTAAATGGATAGCAATTTCAGATAGTAGATCATATTGATCTTGCCTATGTTTTTAGTAGTGCTAATGTCAGAACAAAATGTAGTACTAGTGTCAGAACAAAATGTAATTGAAATCGTATCTCTGATCATATGAGAAATACATTCACCATAATAATGGATGGACTCCTTCTAAATAATTCCTTCATTCTGTCCCTCACTGTAACACATGTTATTAAAACTTGTATATAGATTGAAGTAATTTATTTCCCAGTTGATGCTGAAGCTTCAGTTTCATTTTATGGTCAGTCATAGTTGTATTATATTTAATTAGGATATTGGTCGAATCACAGCACCTCCTCAGCTCAACAGTGCAACAAATGAAGTGAATATTGCCTTCAACAGTACCACTCCTTGTCCAGAAGAAAAAAATCTCAACTATTCTTCACTTATTGTGTTTCACTGCAACAGAGGAACAAATCTGGTAATCATAGTTTTATTTTGCTTGTTGACAAAAACTTAGAAGTATTTACAAATTAAGAAAAGGTTTGGGGGGAGGGGAATCCCTTCCAGGCATAGGGCACAACCAAACAGCTGGCTTAACCGTGTCCAGTTTCTGAGTTGGCAGAAAGCATTAGACAAAAGAGCTATACTCTGTTTGCATAGCCAATTTCTGCTCTGCTTCACTAATGAGACTGGTGAATGATGCTGTCTGCTGCCAGGAAAGTTAATGTGCAGTAATTGGTGGGTTTTCTAGTGGCAGAGAAGACATTCTTCAATTGCTTTCCTGGTGGAGTCAGATTGGGACCCTACAAAATGAAGAGTTTTGGCAGATGATTAGGTTTATTGAAACTGATCTGTGGAGTAGATGTGTGTGTGTGGGGGGGGGGGGTCTTGTCCTGCTTCACCAGGAAGCCCATAACTTTCTTGTGCATCACCTATGGTGCCAGATCCATGGGGTAGGTTAGGCACATAGATAAGGGAGGGTTAAGATGGGTACAGATGGAAGGGAGAGTCTCTCTTGCTTCATTGGAAGCCTCTATTAAATCAACAAATCACTTGTATCTACCTGGAGAGGTTAGTATATATCCTTCCCTCTCAAATTCCCCCATGCTACAAGAGAACAACCACTACCCACCCATAGCTGACCACACCAGACAAAACCAAACAGATCCCTTCCCTTCTGTATCATTATCTACCACCACAGATCGAATGGATGGCATAGCTAGTGTTGGGAGGAGATTGAAAACACTGTTTCCACATTGGATCGAAACATTTCAAAGTTGGCTGACCTCATCTTTGATTTGGAGATGCATTATGTTGCTATGTCCTTGTAGAATTCTTAGCGAGGAATGACATTAGAGGGATATTAAATGTGCTAATAGATATGCAAGGTTCCTTAACTACAAATTAAATAATTTCACCCATCACAAAAGTTCAACTTTCTGATTAGTAAAATAGATATTTTGCCAATAGAGTCCATATTGATGACGGGGAAATGTATTTAATTTTCTGCTTTTGTCAGTTATCAAGCACTTGTCTTAGATTTGTATATAAGCATGTGATCTGCAGTTCTCTCCAGAAAGTCAGCATGAAGCAACAGAAGTTGAGACATGATCTTATTCTTTTGTTGTTGTAGAAATTTTTGAAGCTTGATTATTTCCAGTGTCATCAACCTCAGTCACAGCAAGCAAAGCCAAAATAATATAAATAAAAACAGATAGGTTTATTTAACTTCAGTGTGTGCTTAACTTTCAGTCATTTAGCTTTCTTATTGAGACATCTGACTCTCAAGCTTAACCATTTTATTCCCTTATTTGTTGTGTTGGTAACAGGGAAAGCCCAGAATGATAGAAAACTCCGGCTGTGAATATATATTTGAATGGAGCACCCCAGTGGTATGCCCCGACGAAGAGAATGTTTTGGGCTGCTCTGTCACAGATGAACAATTACACTATTCTTTCAACCTGTCAAGCCTTGCAGGAAAGCCCTATAAGGTGATTGTATTGCTGTGGCTAATAAGGGGAACCATTGATATTATTCTGACATGAAAAAAGTGGAATTGGTCTGTTGCAGAGCCACATGATCAGAGCTTAGCAATAAAATATATGTTTTTATTACCATCACAAATCACATATTCTGGGATAAAGTAAGAGGGGAATCAGGTTGCAGCACAGTGGCAAATTTTACATATATGAAATTATATTGTCAATGAAAATGTCTCTCAAGGGACTGAGCTGCATTTCTCATATTTTCTCTTCAAAATGTGAGCACTTGAGAGTAGTAGGTGTTGGGAGTGGAATCCAACAGCAGCATGGAGTTCATTGTGGGTTAGTCATTATTGTTCAGGTCAAAATATGTCAAGAAACCCTGTGGACACCAATTTGAATTTCTCTAGGAAAACAGGATGTACATATTATAATAAAATAATAATGCTCATCATACAAAGGGGTTTTTTTGGTAAGACATGCCTAAAAATCATGCAAATAATGTAGGTGCATTGATCATCAGTAGATGAATAAATACCATCAATGGCATTCCTAGAACTCTTTTCCCCCTATGAGTGTGAGATGAAATTCTAGTAACAACTATTGGAAATTTTATGAGCATATTCACAGGAATATTTTGGAACATGAGCAAAGCATCCTTCTGAACCTGCTGTTTAAAGTGAACATCCTCTGGAAGATTCATTCTGAGACCCTTCACATGTTGTCTTGCATAATCTGGGGAGACCCTTGGCGCGGCCATATTGAGCCTTTAAAAATATTTAGCATTTTCTCTGATTCCATTTGCAGTTCTTTAATGGTATGGTTTTGGCTGTCAAAACAGGTTCCCTCTGGACGCAGGATCTACCATCTTGGGGTATGTTCAGAAGCAGCAGATATACCTCAAGGAAAATGCAAAGATGCTGCAGTTTGTCTTATCTCTGGCAACAATGGCATCTCATTTGGCAACAAAAAAGAAATAAAATTGGACTACAGACATCAAGATGAAGCTGTTTTCTTGCAGTATAAGGGTGGTGATAAATGTCCTCCAGGTATGAGATTTGCAAGGAATTTACTTTGAAAATTACACCATTTTTTGCTTAGTATCTTAATTCATCAGCTTTTAAGTTTAAGATAAACTAACCTTATTTCCTTAGCTTATTTATCCTAAGAATAATCCCATTGAGAATTTAAGGAAAGTAACATTTACTCGGGCTGAATTCACCCATAGAATTTTCACTTGAGTGATTTTGAGATTGAACTTTGTCGTATATATTAACTTACGTACATTCTGAACTAATTATAAGAGGTGAAAAGGAGAAATTGATGGATAATACAGGGTGTCTTCACGTATATATAAATGCATGCATCTTGAACACTTATCTTGTAAGATGCTGTTTTGGGGTTTGTATCTTGTTCATCTTTGTACGATGTCGTTTTGAAAGGAGAGCTGGCAGGCAGAAGCATTCCAGGTGAAAGTGGCGAGAGCAATGATCTTTGAGCCCATCTCAGTTTGTTGTAAAATAAACTTTAAATAGAAAAATGATTTTTATAGAAAACTGCTAACAGCAGTTACATATATTGTTATTTGGAACTCGGCCCTTCTTAATTCTGGGTGCCACTGACAACCCAGTTCTATGCTAAGTTTTTGGTTAAGCAATATTTATATTTTACTGTTTATATTTCATAGGTATTGCCCATTAAATATGTTATTGTCTTTTTTTTTACTTCTAGTGACTGAAAAGGGTGAGCTTTGTGTCTTCCCTTTCCAGTATAATGGTAAAAGTTACGACAGGTGCATAGCGGAGGGACAAGAGCATCCATGGTGTGCCACAACTGATAACTTAGGGAGAGACCAAAAATGGGGATTCTGTGTAAGTGGTAAGTAAGGATATCAAACTCTGCTACACAGGATGAAGCGTTAAGATGCACAGCTGTACTGTATAGTGATGGAATATCTGGTGACTTGAGATAAAACAACAGCTGCTGAAAAGAAAATCCAATCGGGATACAGGTAGTTCTCGACTTAGGACTAGAATTGAGCTCAAAATTTATGTTGCTAAACGAGACAGTTATTGCGTGAGTTTTCCCCCATTTTATGACTTTTCTTGCCACAGTTAAGTAAATCACTGCAGTTGTTAAATTAGTAACACGGTTGTAAATCTGACTTCCCCATTGGCTTTCTCAGAAGGTCGCGAAAGGTGGTCACACGACCCCAGGATACTGCAACCATCATAAATCTGAGCCGGTTGCCAAGTGTTCAAATTTTGATGTAGCCAGGGGGATGCTGCAATGGTCGTGAGTGTGAAAAATGGTCATAAGTCACTTTTTTCGTTGTAACTTGAAATGGTCACCGAACAAATGGGTTGTAAGTCAAGGATCACCTGTAATTTGTATTGCTGCACTTTACATGCTGTTATGTAACAGCACTAAAATCAGTCTTGTGTTCTAAATACAGACCATAAATACCACAGTGTTTGTATTTGGATAGAACTGGCCATTAACCCGGCCTGTAGATGAATTACAGGTAGTCCTTGATTTATGACTGCAGTTCAGCCCAGAATTATGGTCTTATTTGTGCTGCTGGTTAAGTGGGTCATCACATGATCAATTCAGTTTTTTGGCTGCCAGAACCTTTGAATTATCAGAGTCATAAGTGTTCTGACCTAGGCTTCACGAAATCACGAAGCAGACTCCTTGTCCAGACAAAACCCCTTTTTATTAGGCTAATGTGAATTCCTATCATTCACATCCAGCAAAGTCCCCGCAAACAGTCTTTCAAGGGTAAATTACAACCACAGACCTTATCAGGCTTAGAGAGCTGCCAGGCCAATAGTTTTCAAGTGCAATGCTGTGCAAGGAAATACTTGGCCAGGAGTCTCTCATAGTCACGAACAAATCTTCACACTAATTAAAGGAACTAATTGTCTCCTGCAAAACACCCCTCCCCTTTTGCTCTTTATTCCCTATGGGAGGGGCCATTCACCGTCTACTTGTGCCTGTACTCCCAAGTCGACCTTTGTTGCTTAACTGTTCCCTTCTTCTGGCAGCTCTGTGCATGTGTGCATGAGGAAAAGGCTCCAGCTGTTCTTCTGCCCCACTGATCTCTGACTACTTAGGCAGCTGATAACTCTTGGACGGCCCTGGCCCCATCTCTGCCTCCGATGCAGAGCACTCATCAGAGGCCTTCCCCAGACTCCAGGACTGGCCCATGTTCCTCCCCATCCTCCTTACTGTCCGAATCTGCCACCAGCTCCACTGGCTGCTGATGGGCCACAATAATAAGTACCTTTCTTGGAGTCTTTTGTAACTTCGAACAGTTGTTAAGTGATCGGTCGTAAATCAAGGACTACCTGTACTATGGTTGGTTTCCTGGCTGAGGCCAGAAAAAATAGAAACCACATGCAGGTTAATTAGCCCCCTATCATGTTTTCTTGAAGAAGATGAAGAAAATGTGACTGAATGTTAAGATTGGGAATTCCAAGTATACTTGAATATTAATATCCTCCAAATCAATAAGACAGCTTATTTTAAATACATTTTAAAATGAGAATTTTGTAGGAAATATATAAGACTGCTTTGCTTTCTGAAACCTCTCTCGTTCCCAAATTTACTATGTCCCTTTTGATATTGTAATATATGACCTTATTCCTTTGAATTGGAGAATAATAATTCCAGCTCTGATCACTAACTCAGATAGCTGATATGCCTAGACTTATACAATTTTGCCCAAATATAACACTACTGAACCATTGTACCCAGCCTGGACCATACAGTTTATTGTTAATAACTTTCCTACATAATTTAATCCATGGATTTACAGTTTGTTTATAAGCTTTTGTTTATATCTTGCAGAAGCTGGACAGCGTGAATCTACTATTATTTTTAAGTGTGATGAAAATGCCAATAGCGGAAGTCCTCAGCTGTTGAGTGAGACCCTTGGCTGTTCTGTCACATTTGAATGGAAGACACAGCTTCTATGTCCTCCAAGGAAAATGGAATGCAAGTTTATTCAGAAGCACAAAACTTATGATTTGAGAATACTTTCCTCACTCACAGGGTCATGGGTCTTCGCAGACAAGGGCAGCTCGTGAGTGTGCTTTGGAACTCAACTTACCAGTTTGTTATTCATTGCTAGTAAAGCTAATCATTTTTCCAAGTGTGTATCTTGCAATTCAGGCAAGATTGCCTAAGTTTCAGGAAAGTGACTAAGACTAGTCGGTGCTTAAATCAAGTTTTGTAGTCCTGTTTTTTCAGTCAAGGGACTGATTGAAGAAAAAAGTACATCAAAGGGAAATGAGGAGTGCCTACTAATTAAAAGGGGTTACATCTTTATTAGAAATATTCGCTCTGTTGAATAATCTAGAATCATTGGAATACTATGTTTAGATTGACTATCACTTATGAAATTGCCAGACGGTAACAAATTATAAAAAGATCTTTGAAGATTATAGAAGAGCTTTTGGAAAATTCTTTCAGTCAATTGATTGTCATAGATAGACAACGTTCCATTTTATGGTCTTGGAAATTAAAGAAATGTAAGATGTTCCTTATTGAGGTCCTATATTGATTGTGTTTAAAACAACTTTGAGTGAAAAGCAGAGTATTAATGCTTTAAATAATTATTAAACTGTTAATGCTTTAAATAATTATTAAACTGATAGAGGAAGTCTGCTGAAATGACTTCTTTTCCTTCTTGGATTTAGTTACTACATGAACCTTTGCCAGAGAGTCCATGAAGGACCCTCAGGCTGTCCTGACAGGGCAAGTGTTTGTCGGCGAAATCAGAATGGTGCTGTCCAAGTTCTGGGATTAGTTCATACCCAAAAACTTAATGTTACAGGTATGTCTCTTTGGTGTCCTCTGCTACTTTATGCAGGGGAAAGTGAAAATAACCTTAATTTAATTATTTGCCTTGCACCATTTTGTACTCCTATGCAAACAAATCTGGGTGGTATACAATAAAATTGTGATTAAGTGATTAAGTTCGTCCTACATTATTAAAAAATTCTTAAGATATAAGTAAAAGCAGAATTGTTAGCTTTGCAAGTTAAAGTGCCCCAGTGTTCATTTGCTAGGAGCCAAATGTTCAATTTAAAAAAAAAACGTTAGTGCCATCCAGGATGCCAGAATGAAGGAGCTGAGTGCACATTTGGGGACAGACTGTTTCACCAAGTGGAAAGAACCATAGAGAAAACCTGTGTCCATATCCTTTGCAGGGAACTTAAGCAGATACTCTGCAGATGTTTGTAGATGATGAGTGTGTAATGGGGTCCCTAATGTGACCTCATCACAATTTAAATAGTTTTATGATGATAAACTGCACTTAAAATGGGGCTTGGAAGCCTATTGGTGGCAGTTGCAAGCTATGCTGCAGATCTGCAACAGTGGGTTCCACTCTGAATTATCCTTAGTTTTCTAATTTCATTAAGGTTACATGAGCTCATTTGCATATGGATGCATGAGCAAGCGCTAATGCTATTATCTATTATCCATTACACCCATGTAATTCACCTTAAATAAAGTGATCTTCTAGAAAGAGTCCGGAGATGTGGAAATAGAAAGAAACCTCTTGGTACTCAGTGCTTATGTGGGTTAGCTGTGCTTTAAAATTCAAAGAGTTTTTGGGACAAAATATTTTTAATTTTGCAAAAGTATTGATATCAATCTATGAAATCGTAATATGGATATATGCTAAATCTATCCATATGTCCCAAATATGCCATTATTAAATATTAGCATTTGAACATATAACCAATCATTTTCAATAGAAATATTATGAATGCCAAGTCTTAAAGAAATAATTTAAGTTAATTAAGAAGAATTTTAATTAAAATTAATTAAAGTAGCACCTACTTAAATTCATTTAAGGGGCTTCAGAAGCATTGCCTTAGATTCAGAATCTCATTTTGCTTTTAATAAAACCTGGTGCTTTATTTCAGGTGATAAAGTCCTTGTGAGCTACTCCAATGGTCATGAATGTCCACAGAGGAACAAAAAGGCAACAACAGTTATAGAATTGAAATGTGGAAAAACTGTCGGATTGCCAAGATTCAACAGGTAAGGAGGTGTATGGATGATTTGTTTTTTATGGCATAACAAAGGCCACTTCAGCTTTTATCAAGATATATATTATGCACATGGCATCATTTAGACCTTAGGGAAGCTTTCTTTGACCTAGTGCAGGGCTGTCAAATTCCTGGCCCATGGACCAGATGCATCACGTGCTGGCCATGCCCATGCCCGGTTTAGTGAAGGGAAAAAGTCCTGATACGTCACATGACGCCACCATGACGGTGTGTTCTGTATATTTCAGTAAGTCCTAATCAACCATAATATGGCCATACAAATGAAGTCAATAAAATGAATGAATGAATGTTGGGAAAGACCAATATGTGGCGTAGAAGAGTGACCTACACTAATCACCAAATTAAACAGTAGAAATAAAATAATTTTTATGATAACTATATCAATGAAAATAGAATCTGTGTTCCAGTCTAGTTTTGGTTCTAATTCTTCCATTTTTAGAGCATTAATCTCTGTTTCTGCTGAAAGCCAGCTGTAGACCTTGAGCTGATTGATGTAACATATGTACATGTACACAAACACACATACATACCCTCCTTATATAATAATATACTGGTAATTCTGTGCTTTTACACTCCAAACCATTCTGCTCAGATAGTTATGAGGCATGCCTATTTTAAGGTCAAATTCTCTAAAGGCTTATGTTGGATTACTAAATAAAGCCATTTGTTCTAAATGGGTGATTTATAAACATTTGCCTCTTATGGCTATAGAGAAGTGTTGAAGTAATTCTTTAAAACTGAAACACTCTACATAATTGCATTCTGATTACACAGCAGAAAAGGGTTTGGTTTTTTTGTTTAAATTTTATTGAATAAATACAATTGGCTAGGTTCACAAAGAACGTTAAATTATGAACTATAATGACCATAATGGATCTCAGGATAATGTGTGCTTGGCTTAAGTTCAGTGAAATGTGTAAATCCAACCGTCAGATCAACACAGTAGTAAAGATAAATAGCAAGTTTCATTTTTCTACCTCTTAGTCTTTATTGTCATGCCATTTCTGCCTCTATTGTTAAGTGTTAACTTCCCAAATGCTTCCTCTTAGGATTGATGAAGAAAATTGTGCCTATTATATTACCTGGGAAACTCGGGCTGCTTGTGCTGTGAAACCTCAAGAAGTAAAGATAGAGAATGGCACAGTTATAAATCCAGAGACAGGAAAGAATTTCAGTTTGGGTAATATTTATTACAAGTAAGTTAATTTTAAATACTTATAACATACCAGGAGAAGACTCTTAATAATCTGCTTTTTAGTTGCCAATTGGTTAAGTGAAAAACTGGTAGGTGAACTGAACCGAGCAAAATGTCTATCTACCACTTCTAGAAATGTGAAGTTTTGGGTCACATCCAGTGGTGGGCTCCTGCCGGTTTGGACCGGTTCTAGCGA
The DNA here is from genome assembly GCA_032468155.1 of Oxyrhabdium leporinum. NCBI lineage: Eukaryota > Metazoa > Chordata > Lepidosauria > Squamata > Cyclocoridae > Oxyrhabdium > Oxyrhabdium leporinum. The sequence goes on along the minus strand of JANHFL010003411.1, from coordinate 2,353 downwards.
AACGGTAGTTCCGACGATCAGCTGGCCCCGCCCGCGCCCTATCCTATCTTTCCATGTTTTTCAGCTCAGCTGATTTGCACGGCACAGTGGATTGCCGCGCCTCAGCTGTTTTACTCACTGGCAGCACTCTAGAAGGTAAGCTTTAGAGGCTAAAATTGGTGGTTTTTAAATGCTGCGCACGTGGGTGTGCAAAGCTCGCACTGACAGAACCGGTTGCAGCCCATCACTGGTCACAATCATCAGTCTGTTTGGGTTTTTTTAAGCAATGCAATAACTTTTACATCTGGGTGGATGTGCTAACAACTTGATAAAAAGGGTTATTTAATAACTAAAGTTTGGTATATGGTTTACTGGTTAATACATTTCTTAAGGAGTTAACTTATTTATGTAAGTTAAACAGTTGATTCTAATGTTACATAGTTAGATATGTGTGCATATTGAAAAACAAACTCCATTTTCTCACAGAGACAGATTCATCTTAATCTGTTGGCTTTTGGAAAAAAAAAAAAGATTCTCTTAGTGCAACATAAATCCATAGAATAGTAGGCAAATCCATAGAACAGAAGTAAATTCTGCTCCAGTAGGCATAGTATCAAATTTGTGTATATGTGGGAGATTGATGATATGTTGTAGATTTTTCAATCGTTAGAAAAGTACTTATTGTAGATATATTATAAAGCTATGATAAATATATAATTTTAAATTTACCCCTATCATTTAAACTTACCCCTATCACTTTCATTAAAGGTAAAAACTAGTTCTAGAATGAAGAACATTTGGACAAAATATTTTCTCCAACCCGTGTATTCTTGTGCATTATACCTATGGTTTTCATAAATAATAGTTAAGATGGGTACAGGTAGTCCTTGACTTACGACCACAATTGAGCCCAAAATTTCCATTGCTATACAAGATAGATGTTAAGTGAGTTTGCCCCATTTTACAAGCTTTCTTGCCACAGTTGTTAAATGAACCATTGTTAAATAAAATCGTTAAGCTAATACCATTGTTAGGTTAATCTATCTTCCCCATTGATTTTGCTCATCAGGAGATCACAAAAGGTGATCATGTGACCCCCGGGATGCTGCAATTATCATAAATATAGGAGTTGCCAAGCATCCAATTCTTTTTTATTATTATTATTTTTTATTGTACAATTTTTCTTGGTTCTGTATAAAATTTCTATATTCAATAACAGCATACGGTCTGGGTACAATCTCTCTAATCTCTGTTGAATACAGATAGTAAATCTTATACACATAATAGTTGTAACTATTATTCTCATACCTATTCATCTTCATCTTCACTTATCCTTGTTGAGAATTTTGCATTATTTGATTAGGCCCTCTGTTCGATCCATTAATAATAATATCAAACATTATAAACATCAAGTAAACATCACATTTGTAACCATTAACCTCCGAATACGTTTAGGGTTTACTTATCTTAATTAGTCAATATTCATTATTCAGTTACACAAATTACTACCTATATAGCATTCAAACAAAAATTGAGGAATTTTAGATTGCTTGGAAATGGGTGAGGAAAGTCTCTTGCTAGATGGAACTAAACTTGAAATTTTAGGTGAATTTAAAAAGGTTCCTTTGAATAAAGAATAATAGTAATTAGCTAGGTGAAAAAAGGTACTTCCAAAGTTTTTTGTCTTAGCTCAGGCTATTTCTTATCATTACTCTGTATATATGTGTGTATTATATATTTTTATTTTTATTTTTTTTGTTTCAGATTATACAATGCATCAGGAGATTTCAGAACAAATGGCGACAGATACATTTATGAGATTCAGCTTTCTTCTATCACTGATTCAAAGAATTCAAAGTGCATGGGAGCTAACATCTGTCAAGTTAAAATATCAGATACACGTACTCGTAGAATTGGATCATCAAAAAATGCTCACTATTATATTCAAGGTAAGTAGTGACTTGCTAGTGATGAGGACAGTCTTGAGTTACGTACAAAATAGAAACCCAAACTAAACAAATTGCATTGGAAGTTCTGTTGCACTATTCCAGCGTTCACTAAAAATAGAACCTAGAATGTTTTGCTTATTTCTAGTTTCTTCTAAATCTTCTGTTGAAATCCAGAGTGATTTCAAAGTGATTTTATTGAGCAAGTAGTGCAATTTTGCTATGTTGTGTCTCTCCACCACCATCACCTCCCGTCCCCATGTCTGTTCAGGTATTATTTTATTTTATTTTATTTTATTTTATTTTATTTTTACATTTATATACCGCCCCATTCCGAAGACTCGGGGCGGCTTACAGCTTATAAGCAATACTCTTACATCAGTATATTAATCCAATATACCTCAGAATATTGCCCCCACAATCCGGGT
>JANHFL010003410.1:44643-65859 GCA_032468155.1 Oxyrhabdium leporinum | reverse complement strand
CTCTCTCTCTCTCTCTCTCTCTCTCTCTCTCTCCCTCCCTCTCCCTCTCCCTCTCCCTCTCCCTCTCCCTCTCCCTCCCTCTCTGTGTGTAGTATGAATAAGGGCTCCATCCCATCGCTTGATTGAAACTGGTGAAAGCATTGGATTCAATTCCAATAAGATGTTCTAATGAAGAGGATGAGCACAAATAGACTTGAGCTCAGCGTGAGGAGATGGAAGTACTCTCTCTGAATGGTTCCTGTGGCCAGAGAGGAAAATCGGACTGCTCTGAAGGAATAGTTTCTTTTATCCTTCTGGCTACCTAAATTTGATAATTTGGGAGGTCCTTCTCACTGGCCTATGTCCTTTAAAACCCAAGCAAGTAACTATTTAGATCTATAATAGGGCTTTATTTGCAATGTTGCACCACCAACAGTGGTGGAATTATCTTTACTAGAGCGGTTTCCTAGTATATGTTCTACAAATGTAATGCGTTAAAAACAATTGTATATATCTGTGCATTTAATGGAATGGTTGGCTGACTTCTAAATTTACTATAGCGCTTCATTTCTCACATGACTTATTTTATGTTACTTATAAAATATCAACTTTTTATCTGAAAGTCTCTGACTTTTTCCCCCAAATAATAATAAGAAATACAAATTAATGTAATTGCTGTTCAGTTAGGCTGGCTTATTGCTCATTGTTCTATGAAATTGAGAAATAATTAATCTGAGTGAATACTTAAAGGTTAGCTAGTCTTTTGTCTCAGCTAGAAATATACAGATAATCACAAGGTGGCAGTAGTGAGATACCGAACACTCCCTTTCTTGCCATCTAAAGGTTATATGAATTTTTGCAGAACAGACTTAGCAGAGCAAGGCTTTGCTACTATCATATTATGCTCCCTTATGGCCCCCGTTGTAACTGATTTGAGAACTCAGCAACCAGGTTGGTGTTTAAACTGAAACAGGCCACGTTATACCAGTGCTGAGTACATTATTAACTTTATTACTTTAAAGCCCTCTACAATCTGGGTTCAGGCTATTTCTTCATGATTTTCCTACATTCAAGAAAATTTGCCTACAGCTGTTGCTATGACAACCTGAGACCCTGCCATGTTGGCAACCAACTCAACTGTTTACTTCTGAGTTCAGTGGACTGACCTCTTTCTTTTTCTTTTCATTACATTTTTAAGGCCCTATATTGTACTTTCCTTTGTTGGTTTTAATTTTTAATTATTGGCTTCAATATATCTGGTTTTATGTTCAGCTATATGTTGCTGAGAGAACCTGATGATATAACAAGTTTAATATGTAAATAAAATTATGCACTCTTCCAAAATTTTGCAATATTATGTCTTCATCTACTTTCTGTAACATTATACTGACACTCCTATTAAGCCCTCTCCCACATATGACGCCTGAAAAACCTACTGGATAGTGAAAGTATAAGAAACTAATTTTAGCCGACCAGTACATCTTCTCTGTCAATGCCAAACACAATAGTGCAAACAGAACTATGTGAAAATTAAGTTGTCTTTGCTGAAAATGCATTACTGCAATATTCATTATTCATAGTTATGTCTACATGATAAAAGCTCCTTAGCTAAATCTAAGGCTAAATCTCTGTCTGGCATCTCAAGGAAATGAGAGGGGATCCTTCACAAGAACAACTTGGAGAATTGATGAATAGCAGACTGCAATATCATTCAAGTGTATGACACGGGCAGAATGAGAAGTGTTATGAAAGCTTTGGATACGGGGGTGGGGGGGGGAGTGCATTTTGCCATTCCATCAACCATGGACTTGTTATTTTGAACAGAGATTTCCCAACACAGATTGTCAGCTGGGCCATTCAAGGACAACTTCACTATTATCACACACTCCTGCAGAAAAGGAGCCAGAAGATAAGCTTGGATTGTCCGTGGCTCAGTTCTTAGCCCCCAGTGCTTTGTATGCTTGGATAATCTACTACCTTACCCTACAGTCAACGTTAATGAGAAGCTAAATTGGAGCCTATATAATAGCAGGAGCTCCATTATTGTTCCATGAGGTCCCAATAAAATAAGACTTTGGTAAATGGTGCTTTGGAGAAGCTATAGACACAGCAGCTCCATCTGTTTACATACAAAGTCTTTCAGAGTATCTAAGTCAGGGAGTAGGAGCTTATGGTATTAATACCTATACAGAGCAGCTCAGCTGAACATCCCTTAAGGAGCAAGGCAATATTTAATCAAGGAGCCAGTATCTTTTATGGCAATTACTATATTTTGAATCAGTTCAACGTGATGGTATTTAAGGTGTCCCTTTTCTTTTTTCTTTTTGAAAAGAGGAGAAAGGCATTGAAGGTATCTAACATTTTGAGAACATGTTGTCAACAGTGGTAGGATTCTTTTTTTTTTTACTACCAGTTCTGTGGGCATGGCTTGGTGGGTATGGCTGGGTGGTCGTGTAACTGGGTGAGTATGGTTGGGTGGGAATGTGACTGGGTGGACGTGGTCAACTCTATGTCACTCTTATGGGTGGTGCCTGTATGGGTCAGACGGGGTTAGGGAGGGAATCTAGGGGTCTCCAGTGTGTGTGTAAAATGCCAGCCCGGGCTTCATCATTCCTGGAGGTGGTGGAGGGAACAATGCGGCAAGCAGCCGGCAGCTGCGGTGGTGGCTTTGGCAGTGGTGGCTTTGGCAGTGGTGGCTTTGGCAGTGGTGGCTTTGGCAGTGGCAGCAGCAGCTTCGGCATTGGTGGCTTTGGTAGTGGCGGCGGCTTTGGCAGTGGCGGTAGCTTCCAGGCATGCCACATAGCTGTTTGTTGGATCCCGGCCCTGGCCCAGTGGCAACAGGACATCGCCTCCACCTGCCCACATGCCAGCTGAGGGGATTGGACCTCACGGACACACCGCAGCCATCAGAGAGGGGTGCAACTCACATTTCCAGCCCAGGGCTGAAAGCTGGAAGGGTGGCATTCATCTGGCCGTGCCCGTACGCCGATAAAGCGTGTTGAGGGGCGGACGCTCCCAGCACTGTCTTTACACCAACCCTGGACTCATTGTGTGCTGAGGCTCTGGCCTGCTGCACTGAAATAAACAGAATGTTGGCTTAAAGGCTCCTCCTAAAGTTTGCTTAGTTTTGCTTAGTTGTGGCCAGGTCCAGCCTCAGACTTTTGAGAAAGTGTTTTCTCCCCCTCCCCCACGAGCTTGTCATTCCCCTCGTGGTGCCTGCAGGGCTTGAGATTTTCCCCTCTTCTCTTTCCTGAGGCACCGGCTTTAATGGAGGAGAAGCAAAAGCGGCCAAATGGCACGCGTCCTCCTGGAGGACTTATCCTGCAGCAGCAGCAGGTGGGATCTAGGCCCACTTTCTAGGTGTTTGTTCTGCTCTCACCCCTCCTGTTTCGCAGCATTTAACCTATCCCCATTTCAGTGATAGCTTACTGGAGCTTCCCGCGCTGTCCAGGAGGTAGGCGCCTCGTCCCAGCTACTTCCCATGCTTCCCAGAGCTTCCCACTTGCCTCTGAATGCCAGCTGAATTCTCTCGTCCCAGGCCTCTTGTCGATAGCTTCCTAGCACTTCTTTTCCTTGTAGCACTGAGCTCCTTGGCTTTTGAAATCCAGCACTCTTGGATTTCAAGAGTGCTCAGGTTCGGCAGTCAGAGAAGCGGCACTGGATTTCAAAAGCCAAGGAGCTCAGTCCTACAAGGAGAAGAAGTACCAGGAAGCCATTGGCAAGAGGCTTGAGAGGAGAGCATTCAGCCGGCATTCAGAGGCAAGCGGGAAGCTGTGGAAAGCGTGGGAAGCTGCTGGGATGAGCCATCTGCATCCCAGACAGTGTGGGAAGCTCCAGTAAGCACGGGAAGTGGCTGGGATGAGCTGCCTGCCTCCTGAACAGCGCAGGAAGCTCCAGTATGCGCGGTAAGTAGCTGGGACAAGCTGCCTGCTTCCCAGACAGTGCGGGAAGCTCAGGTAAATACGGGAAACTCTGGGAAGTGGCACAGTGAAGGCAGGCAAGTGGGCCTGGCCACGGGGACCACCGGGAAGGCTGTGGGGAAGCAGGGAAGCATAGTGGGGCTGCAGACCACATAGGGAAGGCAGGGCAAGTGGGCCTGACCACGGGGACCACCAGGAAGGCCACAGAGAAGGCAAGTCTGTGGGGAAGGAAGGGGAAGGAAGGGAAGCATAGCAGGGCCACGAGCCATGTAGGGAAGGCAGAAGGGAGGGTTGTTCATATCCCCAAGACACTGTTGTGAGATAGATAGCTTTATAAATCAAATCAAATCAAGTCACTCAATCCATCAATCAATAATCTTCTCAACAGTACTATTTTACTTTGCAGACAGTCAATACAATGAAAGCAGGGTCTCCTGCTTGAGCAGGGGGTTGGAAAAGAAGACCTCCATGATCCCTTCCAACTCTGTTATTCTATAAATATTTGAAACTTTTATATGAACTCTGAATGAAGAGCAGAACCTGTGGTAGCACTATGGGAGGTGTCTAGGATGAGTTCCAGATATGCAATCTCAAGATTAGGTTAACCATCAGAATTTTTTAATATGCTACATATCCCAGGCAATACCCAGTAAAATTATGACTATTTTGAAACACTGAAGTTATACCAGTACATTTTATAGGTCAAGACTTTTGTTGATAAGACCTGAGTAATCATTGAAATCTCAATAAAGATCCCTTTCAGCATAAAAGGTTTGGCATGTGTATAGTTTAAAGTTCTAGGAATCATTGGTGAATGTAGCAAAGCAGAAAATGGTATAAAAGGGAGCATTCTATGTAGGCTAAATTCCAGGAAATATTGCTGAATCCCAAAGAGGCTTGACCGGTATATGGGAACAGTTGTAACCCAAGTAAAATTGAACTTCTTGTAAGGCTTTCTTTATTCTGCTTGTAAGAACATTAGGATCTGGCAGAAAGTACTTCATGCACTAACTGAGGAATAAAATAAATTAGGTATTGTAGTATCTGTCACATTGCACCTGTTCAGAGAAGAAAGGAATGAGGCAGCTGTTTCCTGCACAGGTATAAAAGTAACATTCACATGTAGCTATCAAAGAATGCATTATGACATTTAGATTCTTCAGTGTCACCTTGACATTTCAACATGTTACAGCTATTCAAAAATTGCAACACAGGCACTAAAGCGATCATAACACTTTTAAAAGGACTTCCTGTTTGTTTCCGTTGTAACTGAAGTACATAAAACATTTCAGCTGCCTTCAATCTCAAGCTACCAACCTGCTATGGAAAACTACAAGTATAAGGTTGAAAGTGATTTTAACATAGTGAGCTTGACTGTTGAAAACCATTGTATACCTTATTTTGGAGTCTCTTTGTCAGGGTAATGATAATTTAACAACTGACCAGCTGCTGTAAGGGTGTAATGCTGTAATACTGTATTGTTGTAACCATGATGCAAGGATAGCAATGAGTCAGCAGAGTTATTGGACTGCTACCACTTTAAGAGGCTATAATATATGAGAGACCTTGTAAGGGCATATCGCTCTCTCCCTCTCCGTGCGTGCTTCTGTGGTGTAGTTGATTACTGATTGTTCCTGTATTCAAGGCCTGTATAAAAGTACTTGTATGTATATATGCTTTTAGGGATAAAAACCACTTTATGTAAATACAAATCTGTGTGCTATATTTGCTTCTGGGTTGTCTAACACAATCATGCTGTGTGCACTCTGGCTCACTTGGAACTGCCATTGCAAAAATAATTGGCTCTCTTGTAACTGGAATTGCTACTTTTTAAATCAACAAAATTCAAAGCATGGAGGTTGTGAAGGGAAACCTTGTTGGCTGAAAAAAAATCTGGCAGATTTTTTAAAGAAAGTCATTGTTTTGATAAGACCAGCAGTGTTCTTCATGGGAGTTCTTCAGTTTTTCAACAATGGTGGATTTTTCCCAAAATGTACACTGAAATAGTTTAAGCATTTCTTCTCAGTTGAAATGTCTGAGAAAATTCTAAGGATGCCAAAAGAGCTTTCAAGAAGGTCAACAAAATCTCTCATAGTTCATTTGTGCTCATTTCATATACAGTAACAATTGGCCTAGTTAGCTGCCAATATTCTCAGAATCACAAGGAAAGATACCATGAAAGATGTAATGACAACTTTATCTTAGTGTGTTATTGTATGGTAGAGACATCATAAATATCTCCCATATTTCTCCATTAAACTTTAGTGTATCATAGTGGGAATGAACCACTTAGAAACCATATTACTGAGTAAATGTTCATGATTTTCTCTCTGACAGCAGTTATCTCATGCTCCCATCATATAAGGTTCCTGTCAAGCACAGGAAATCAAGAGTCAAGGCATTTTAAATGAATACAGTTTTGTTGCATGCTTACACTATCTACAAGAATCTGAACTACTAACAGTCAAAGCAAATTGGGGGAATCAATCAGAGATAAGAGTCAATGGAATTCAAGGTGAACTTTGATCTCTTGTGGGCATGAAGAGACTTAAGTCTGATGACGCATTTGACCCCTCCCTTGGGCTCAGTCTGGTCATCATTTACATTCTCTATTTAAAGAAGAGAAATGCATTGTGGGAAAAAGCATGATTCTGCAAGACATTTAAATTTCCCTCTCTCTTTTCCTGATTTGGAGATTTGCTGATCATTGTACCAAGGGTGGAACACCATTTTTAAGTCCAGGACAATCAAATTTTCTCAGGAATAGTTAGAAGATCAAAATAAACAAAGGGACTTTTTCTTTATTTATTTCTTATGAAGACATTTTGAATTAATAGAACTACAAGAGACTAAGCCAGTAGCCATGAGTTCCTCATCGCTTCCAATTGTTAAATTTCTTTAGGGTTGAATACAGTAGACTTCATTACTAGTTTATTCAATCCCAGTTAAGATCTTAACACAGGAAAACATGACTTATTTTTCATGCAAAACTTTTCGGAATGGTTCTGATTTTGTCAGGGCCAAGGAACCAAGAACAACACTTCAGAGTAGTTTTATTGTTGCTTGCCTGGAGACAGAAATCTTGCCAGGCTAAAGCACTTATCTGCATAACTATTAGATATACCCTTTATATATTATAGTATACACTTTGTATATTAGATATATAAAGAGTTGGGGGGCACATTCACTCTTTTCCTTCATACCAAAGATTCAAAGCTATCCCATCTCTTTGCTTCCCAGGAAAGAGCCCCTCCCTCATGCAACTCTGGGCTACATTCCACCACAGATTCGGGGTTATGACTGAGATTAGCTATAGCTCTAAAACTGATAATATTATACAATATGCTTTTTATCATTTATAGGGTTTACTATACATTAAAGCTAAATCTGCCAGCAAAGAATTTGAACAAGAGGAAAAGAAGAATTTATCTGACAAGGATTTTATCATTCCTTTATTCAAAAATCATAGCATAGCTAGAATTTTTCATGGCTTGCACACACTTAACCAAATCATAGTGCAATCTATGCCTAGAGATAAAGAAGTGAATAAACTGAATGAAACATTTGAGCTGTTTCAAATTGGAATAGCACACTTGGAATATTGCATCCAGTTTTGGTCACCACATTATAAAAAGATGTTGAGACTCTAGAAGGTTTGCAGAGAAGAGCAACAAAGATGATTAGAAGGCTGGAGGCAAAAACATATGAAGACTGGTTGCAAAAATGGGGTATGTTAAGTCTAGTGAAAAGAAGGACTAGGGGTGATATGATAGCAATGTTCCAATATCTGAGAGGCTGTCACAAAGAAGAGGGGCTCAACCTATTTTCCAAAGCACCAGAAGGCAGGACAAGAAGCAATGGATGGAAACCAGTCAAGAAGAGTAGAATCCTAGAACTAAGGAGAAGTTTCCTAGAAAGCGAGGACAATTAATTGTTGTCTTTAGAAGTTGTCTTTAGAAGTTGTGGATGTTTCATTCTGGATGCTTTTAAGAAGAGATTAGATAGCCATTTGTCTGAAATAGTATTGGGTCTCTTGGTTGAGCAGAGAATTGGACCAGAAGACCTCCAAAGTCCCTTTCAACTCTGTTATTGTTTTATTCTATTTGGACCTTGATGTAGTTATATAGAGATTAAATACACTGAATTCACGGGAACTTGGCCTTAATTCATTTCCTATTTATTTTCATAATAATGATAATAATTCAAATTTTACTAAGTTTGCATTAAGTGGTTCAGGATTTCTAAACCATGCATTCTTCCTTCAAACAATATTTAAGAAGTAGAAGTAGAAAAGTCCTTTGGGGAATACTGAAAAATATAAACAAAATTTTGAAATCATATAATATAGCTTTGTTTTTATTCCAGTGGAAGCCTTTGATCTTCTTTGTTTGCTGTGCCTTAAACAATTTGAAACAGATTTGTTGAATCTTGAGTAGTTTTGCCCAGCAACAACTGTTTCATGACAGTTTCTCATTTTTTTTTCTTTGGGACAGTTTTGTGGTTTGAATGCCACTGGAGGCTTATTAGAAAACACAATCTAGAATTAGACACCATTGCTATGCGTTAGATAATATTAGTAGTGTTTCTCTTGGCCTCTTTCCCAAAAGCTTTTCAAATGACCTCTTGTTTCACCTTAAAACTAAAGTATTAATCTAATTATAAATGTAAGTAATTGTCAATTTCAAACTTTAAAGCCATTGGGAAACCAATGCGTGGGCTAAAAAATAAATATGTTCTGTAATTGAGTTTTCTTCAGTTTTACAATTCCATACTCCATTCAAAAGTTACAAATAAAAAGCATAAATCAGTCAAAAAATCACATGAAATAGAAATGTTTGTGAAAGTGCACTATTGCACTTTGATTTTAAAAAAAATCTTACAAAAATATACATGCTGGAAGAAACTTCATAGTAAGGGAAGATTTAATCCTGTGTGAACTTGTTTTAAATGTAGGAACTGATTGAGAAATGGATTAAAGTGAATGTAAAGGTTTTTATAAACCACGAAATCAACTAAGATTGACGTTGACATTTTTTTTCCCAATCCAAACTTTTTACATTTCTTGAATGTTTTGGAAGAGAAGTAATTCCTGTGGTTGAGAAAAAGATATGGTCATTCTCTTATAGTACCCAGTTCTATATTTAAACCAAAAAAATGTTTAAAGTATTTTCTGGTTCAAATATTGTTTAGAGTTTTAGTACACACAATGATATCTATTTTCTCCTTGAAAGCTCCCGTTAGCTTCTTAAATAGCTTTAGCTTTAGCTTTAGATATACTATAGAATAGCTTCAGCTGGCATCCAGCACAGAAAGTAGAAAAGAGAGGATATACCTATAGTGTTTCTCTGTGAGAAAAATCATGTGGCCCTCATTATTGTAAATAAATAGCAGCTGTATGCCATACTTACCCACTGGTCACATCTAAGTCTAAAACTAGTGTTTAAAATATCATACAGTTATCTGCCTTAGACTGCTGGGTGTTTTCAAACTGCTATTATAACTTGGATGTTCCAAATAGGTCCTGAAATAGCATATGGGAGGAAAGAATACAAAAAATGTAAGAATGTTGTGTTAGGTCATACTGGTTTAAACCTACGGAAAGATCAAAGATCAATCTTAACCCTACTGATTTTTGTACATCTATTCTAACAGACACACATCTATTAAGTAAATCTGAATACAACTTATATACATAAGTTTATTAAAAGTATCCTAAACAGAAGAATTTACATTTTCACCATAGTACAAAAAAAAAAGACATTAAGACCGTAGAAAGAATGCACGGAAGTGCAACAAAGATGGTAAGGGGTCTTGAGGCTAAACCATATGATGAACTATTGAAAGAACTAGGCATGTCTAGCCTAACGAACAGAAGGACTAAGGCTGATATGATAGCAGTCCTCCAGTACTTAAGGGGATGTCACAGAAGAGATTGACCTATTCTCCAAAGCACTTGAAGGCAGATCATAAGTAATGGGTGGAAGATCATTAAAGAGAGATCCACCCTAGAACTAAGGAGAACTTTCCTGACAATGAGAAAAATGAATAAGTGGAATGGCTTACCTCCAGAAGTTGTGGATGTTCCATCAATGGAGAGTTTCAAGAAAAGACTGGACAGCCATTTGTTTGAAATGGTTTAGGGTCACATGCTTAAGCAGGGGGTTGAACTAAAAGACCTCCAATGTCCCCTTCAACCTATCATTCTATATATTTTCAACAACTCAGTTTAGACCAGGAGCGGGGAACCTATGATCTTCCAGATATTCTTCAGCTACGATTACCAGCATTTTTCACTATTGGCCACTCTAGCTGGAGAAGCTAACATCTGCAGCTGTAACAAAATCCATCTGAAAGGGCAGTAGATTGATTTTGTAATAAATTTGGGATAATCTTGCCAGAGCCTAGTGAAAAGCTGGAGCCCTAAAGGGGCAGACTTCTTAAATGGAAATAATATTTTAAGGGGTGAAAGAAATCTTTATTATAGATTTGCAATGACTACAATGTTAAAAAAAAAGAAAACGTTTCCAAATTAGTAAAAACATGAAACCTCTGACACTGGGGCAATTTTACACTTCCATTTGCAATGTCAGCTCTTTCTTAATTATCAGGAAGCTAAATTTCAGAAGCAAAGAAGGAAGATCAATAAATATACTTAATAAAGTATATCTCACCCCAGTCCAACCCTAACCAGTATTAAGTTGTATTTAAAAAGTGTGTGTGTGTGTGTGTGTGTATATATTCAACACTACAAAAAACACACAAAGATAAATTTACAATCCCATAAAAATAACATAGAAATAAAAAATCCTATACTTATAATCTGACATTTGCTATCTGACTTTGCCATTAAAATTTATAACAGGATAGCCTGCTATTTAGTTTTACTAACTGCAATCTTCAGCATCTACTCATGCAGTTAAAAGAGATTCCCAAACTGAGAGTGAGATTGCTACCACTTGTGCTCTACACAGTATTACTGGAAAATAGTGGTACTCCTATCTTGATGCTGAAAACTGCAGGAGTGTTTTTGAATAAGTTTTAGACTGTAGTCAGAGAAATAAACCTGGTAAAATAAATAAACAGAACAGTAAATAGAAGCTATTGGAAGGCAGGATTTCAATAATTCTGTGGCGCTTTAAGGCAGTGACACTAATAAAACACCTTTAGAAAAATCATTTCGCCCCCCAAAAGAGTAATATCTTTCTTGAGTATTTCTTGTGCAGAGAGCAGAATGCTATGAAAAACAGTACTTGAATACAAAAAGCTGGAAATAGATTGAGATATAAAAGACAACAGAGTTGCATTTTACTTGAGAGTTTCACTGCAGCACACAAAAACCATTTATTCCACTTTAAATGGTCACTTCAAACTAGCCAAGTTGTTCACTTTTCCAGTTCTTTAGCTAAGATTCTGCCAGTGTTTTGATCTGGTTTCAAGACTCCTTTGAACTAAACAAATGGTCAATATTACGTATTATTTATGTACTTAACTTTTTGAAAACTGAATTAATTTCTGGCTATGCAATCTTACCTCTTCATGAGGAACATTATATAAGTTCCAGATTTTTTTTTTAAAAAAAAACACAAAACAATAAAAATCAAACATAGCAAAGTGACCAATCCCATTTCAGTGCCTTTATTACATGGTTTAAGTTGAATGATGTTTTCTGCATATATTGTTATCATTACACAGATATCAATTTTCTGATTTGGGAATAGGGAATATGGCCTCCAGATACAATTGCCTTACAATTTCCAGCAGCTCCAACCAGCATGGTCAATAATGATGAATGCTAGGAAATGTAGTTCAACAACCAAAGCATATATGTTCCAAAGGTGCTTTTCCAAAAGGCAACTGGACTTTCTTGGGTTTTTCCTTGGAAAGGTTTCGTTTTTTATCCAGAAAGTTTTTTTTCATTTCTAACGGAACTAAAGAAAAGCGCCTTTGGGACAATCATAACCTGGATGACTGAGAATCATTATGATTGAGATAAACCACAGCATATACTTAACGGGTATAGCTTTGATCTTAATTTAAGATTTCCATCACTTAAATCGTTCTTCACAGCTAATTAAATATTACTCAGAATCTGCTCATTGCAGAAAGATGTACATGTTGTATTCCTTTCCAACATACATTCTTCCTTTCTGCTTAACTTGAGTAGACAGGTTGGAATGAAATGCACAAGCCATGTGAATTTTACTTTTCTTTCAAGAAAACTGAATGCACAGAAGGTATACAGAATACACAACTGAGTTGTTTAAACGCATCATATTTATTTACGATCTTAGAAATCTAATTTGGAAAACGGATTTCCAAATAGTTCACACCTGGAGGGAAGAACCCTTGTGACGATAAAAGGATTATATAGTTAGAACTCCTCTTCATTTTCCAAACATCTATAAAAGGGAGAGAAACTATCTTTGCTTCATTACCTATATATCAGTCATTGCTTTCAAGCGTTATAGATGTGACACCTTTTTTGTCCTTGAAAAACAACGGCATTGTTTCTGCATCTGCCCAGATGGTATTAAATGACAAGGAGAGAACTGCAGATGCAGTTTAAGAAAGCTGCTAAAATCTCAACAGACACATCCTGTTTGTTGTACATGGATGTTTCTACCATATTAGAATTCCAGGTGACCCAGAAGGTTTTCCAGCACTTTCATTTTTTCTTTTTTCTTTCCATACTTAATAACAGTAAGCTTTTCTGATCTTTTTTCCCCCCACAAACTTATATTTAAATATTAATTACATACTTTGTAGTTCAATGAACTAATCAGTAATAGAGGCAGAACTGGTGGTCGGAAAGATAGAGCTATCGAGGGAATGTACAAGGACCGGGCAACTGAATTATAACTTGAACAAAAGAAAAACCAAGCCAGGTATCTATACTGTAAATCTGGTGGAAATAATATAATTCCTTCTTTCGTATGATATCTAGAGGTTAGAAGAAACTGTAAATCAGCTTCACATTGTGCTGAATTCCTGTGACAGCATTGATACATTCCTGTAGTTTTCCTGACAGCAATATAACAGAATAATAGAGTTGGAAGGGACCTTGGAAATCTTCTAGGCCAACTCCCTGCTCAAGCAAGAGACCCAATACCATTCTGGGCAAATGGCTGTCCAGTCTCTACAGTATTGGAGTGCCCACAACTTCTGAAGGCAAGCCATTTCACTGGTCAATTGTTCTCACTCTCAGGAAATTTCTCCTTAGTTCTAGGTACGTTCTGTCCTTAATTAGTCTCCATCTATTGCTTCTTGTACTGCCTTCTAGTGCTTTGGAAAATTGGTTGACCCAAAGATGAGGGAGTCAACCAATTGCTTTGGTTGACACCCCCCCTCATCTTTGTAAGAGCCCCTCAAATATTGGAACACTGTATCATGTCACTTCTAGTCCTTCTTTTCACTAGACTAGACTTGCCCATTTCCTGCAACCATTCTTCATACGTTTTAGCCTCCAGCCCCTAATCATCTTTGTTGCTCTTTTCTGCACCCTTTTCAGAGTCTCAGCATCTTTGGAAATGGCTTGCCATTATTTTTTTCAGAAGTTACTTTTTTATTTCCAATATGTATTACAGCTCTGTTTTGTTTTGCTGATACCACTGGGTGTGTGTGTGTGTCCTGAATTTGTTTTTTCAAGATCATCCAAGGTCAGATAGATATTTTCACCCAGCTTGGCTAAACCTGCAGGGATACTGTTAGTTATCTGCACTAATTAAGCTGAATTATACACCAGAGAGCATAAATTGAATGACCCTTAGGTTTTCTAGATAGTGCAAAATTAAACCTCTCAGCAATCCTTAACAATGTTCATCAGAAAATGGGAATCCTGAATTCCTTTCCCAAGAAGAAAGCTTATCAAACACCCACAAACCTGCCACAGGATACAAGCAATTTATTTGGACTATTTAAAATGGCCATACTGCAGAATTCACCTCAATAGCGGCATGTTTAGGCATGTTAGAAGTCACAATGGCAAAACCCCTACTTGAGTGTCAGTAGATTTGTGACAATGACTTATGGCAGAGGAAGGTAACTCATGTCCCCAGGGCATGTAACTCAAGTTTGTAACTCCCAAAACATCAATAGCTTCTTCTATTCATGACTTTGGAAAAGTAGCAGCATGTTCTGACCCAAGTCACACCACGACAATAGGTGTGAGTAGAGTATGTTTATTGCACCACTCTGCTTGTTATAGCAATATCCTCAAAAATCCCAAGTCACAAACTACCCTTCCAAGCAGTACAGTGAGTAAGTCCAAGCACACACACACACACACACACACACACAAACCTGAAGCAGTAAATCCTCAAGCAAACACACTCCACAAGGAAACTCCTTGAGACAAGTCTGAATCCAGATACAAATCCAAGTCCAAATCTTTGTCCAAATATAAGTCCAGGAAAAGCCAACAAGAAAATCCAAGGATCACAGCACAAAATCAGGATACAAAAAGCACAGAGTTGAAAACATATACAAGAAAAGGAATGGCCAACCACTTCTTCCCACGTGCCTGACTAAGTCAGTCACAACCTGGTGTTCCTCATTAGGAGGGATGAGGCTGCTTCCTTGTGAGCAGCTTCACTGACCTCCTTTGAGCTTCCCCTCTCTCTGCTCTTCACACCATGCAGGGGTGGCACCTGTTCCTCATCAGATGCAGCCTGTTGCTGATTGTCAGCAGCTGAGCTTCTCCTTCCTCTTCTTGAGGGGCAGCTGTCCATCTGGTTTATTGAGCTCCCTGATGCCTAAAAAAACCAGGACTGTGTCCTCCTCCATCCCTGGGCTCTCTGGACACTCCTGGGGATGGTAGGTCCCTGTGCTGATGGCCCCAGTTCTGATTCATCCTCCTCCTCTAAGTCAGCAATTGATGGAGCCATCACACCGTCTGTTGTTCAATGTTGGGGTCAGGAAAAACAGAGAAACTATAATACAATGATTCAAAACAGGCTTAGACTTAAAATAGTTTTGTTTTTTTTAATCTTCAAAAGTCCACTCCACAGATCCAAGGGGGAAAACATTCCTCCCTCATGTGTGATGGCAGCCTCATTTACTTGTGCTATATTTTCACCCTAAATACTAAAGTCCTTCTTTGCATTAAATGCAACCCTCCTGAATTCAAATGCAACTCCTGGCGGCCACAAATTTGCTCATCTCCACAGGATCAGGGCCCGCTGAAGTCTGTCAACTCTGATTTCGTCAGAAAGCAGGAGGAAGCAGATTGCTTGGCAATTTTAAAGTCCAACCAATTTTTATGGGAAATCACACTCAGGGAAGGACTAGTTAAAAGCCTTAGGAAAAAAAAATCTTCAAGTTTAAAACTTATGGGGAAAATGTTTTGCTTCTTTGTTTTCTAAGGCCTTTCTGAGTTCATCAGCTTGCCATTCTGACATTATATCCTGCTCAGAGGGGTGTTTTTTTTTCCCACCCCATTCTCTATATCATCCTTGTGGAATGAAAAAAAACACCTGATCAAAAGCAAATATGCCCACAGCTAAACTTTTATGGCGAAGAGGGAGCACAGTTTCATTTTTTTAATTGCTGTCATCCAGATGGTCATTCTGGGCCAAATGTTGCTTCTTCCATACATCCATATGGATATCCTTCATAAAGGTTTTAAGACTCTGAGCCATGCCTTAGCTTTAATTTATACATGCATTTTAATTTGATGGGCACAACAGCAAGCACTTCAAGTTGCATGTGTAAAATAGTCTTCGTAGATCAACAGTTCAAACACAGAGACTTTCTTCATTGTAGATATCAAACACAGTGACACTCAAATAAGGCAAATCCAACCATCTGTTATTGGTTATCTTGGGCATCTGCAGTATGTGGGATGGGGGATGAAAAATGGTGTCATTGCTAAGACTACACACTTAACTTTTTTCACTCTACCCCACAAACAGCAAAACATATTACATTCTGATTCTGGAATGAATCAGTATATTCCCAAAAAAATATGGGATAATAAAATAATATATCCAATCTGGGTCAGTCACTGGAACCAGAGGTGTAATCTTCTGAAATTTCAGACTCACGCTGGAGCTCATCCTCAGGGACCTTCTCTCTACTAGAATGTGTGCTTTGGGCTATTCAATGTGTGGTATATATGTGGTGCTTGGTTGTGTGTGACTTTTTAGTTAACAGAATAACAAAGTTGGAAGGGAGTAGAGGTCTTCTAGTCCAGCTCCCTGCTCAGGCAAGAAACCCTATAAGATTTCAGACAAATGGTTGTGCAATTTCTTCTTCTGGAGCCAAGTTGTTCCACTGATTAATTGTTCTAACTATCAGCAAATTTCTCCTTAGTTCTAGGATCTTCTCTCCTTGATTAGTTTCCATCCATTGCTTCTTGTTGCCTTCAGGTGCTTTGGAGAATAACTTGACTCCCTGTTTTTTGTGGCAACCCCTGAGACATTGGAACATTGCTATCATGTACCCCACTTCTTCATTTCATTAAACTAAACATACCCAATTCCAGAAGCCATTCTTTATATGTTTTAACCCCCAGTTCCTAATCATCTTTGTTGCTCTTCTCTAGTTGTTGATTGGGGTGTTAATAGCTGGCTATTAAGTCGCTGACTGTTGTTATCTTGTGCTGCCAAGTCCTCGGCTCCTAAGTACTCAATAAGCTGGTGGTAAATCAGCAGTCCTGTTGATTGACAAGGAGCCTGTTTCCCAGGATTCAATCATTTATTATAGAATAGCCCAAAACACACATTCTGGCACAGAGAAGTTCCCTAAGGATTGGCTCCAGTATGAGTCTGAAAACTCAGAAGACTAAACTTCCGGTCCTGGTGACCCAAAAAAAAAATTGGATTCTGCAATGTTATCTTGGGACATGTATATTTGCCTTAATTCATAAAATAACAAATGTTTACCATTTTGCTGGAATATTTGGCTGAATTACACAACTATACACTATAGTACTATATACTAGACTACTACTAAAACTCTCCTTGTCAAGACCTTTGCCCATGCATGACCTCCTGCTCCCTTAAGCTCCATGAACCCTTTTTGACCCATGACATCTTCCCGCATGCCCTCCCTGAATTGCACAACATCTGTTTGCATTCCCAGGCATCCTCTCCAACCTAAACCACATGCCTACACACTTTTCCCAACCCACATGGCACCTCCCTCACATGCCCATTTCCTATTCCTGACCTACATCTTCACACACCCCTTCCTCCACCTGGCAGGAGCCATTTACTTGCCTGCTGCCCTTGGTCTTGCAGCTTCCTGCTGGTTTCCCCACTGACTTTCTCCTTGCCAGGTTCCCGCAAGGAAACTCAATGGGGAAGCTGGCAGAAAGTCACTCCCATCCCTACTGTTTTATCCACCCCTGGTCATTCTGTTTCTTTATTTAGGTAGGAAAATATCTTTGAAGTAATGACTCAGTGGGGCATGGGTTGTCTAGTTAGTTCTGAATCCTGTTTCAATGGGAACATTTTCTCTCTTGAAAAAAAAAAAAGAGAAAGATTTGTCGGATTTTGGCTCTAGGATTAAAATTTTGACATTTGCATCCTGGAATATTTTGGAATGAGAGAGAAAATACTATTTTCAGATGTTTTTGCTTTATTCTGTAGTGATCAGAAAAAACAAACAAACCCCAAACCACCCCAATTTGGAGGAGGATGTTATATTGAAGCCAATGTCTCTTAATAGTATTATTATTATTATTTTCCTGGAAAGAACATCAGGTATTGTAAGCTTCTGGTATTACTGATATCAGATCTGCAGATTGTGCATTGTTTTATAGCAAAAAAAGCATGATTGAATAGCTTACACAGAAAAATGTTTGAATGAGTTACATAGATAAATATAGCTCCACTGATTGCCTTTATTGCTTTGTAGTGGGAAACTTGATGTATTGCTTCCCTGTAAATAAAGAAATGCATTTTGTCTTATTGCTATGACCCGTAGCCATAGAAAAGGCAATCCTTATCTCTGAATGTTGAGTGCATCTGCAGGTTTTATTAAATTTGAGTCTTCAGCAGTGTTGATGATCTTTTAGAACAATGGACAACTAGGAGAATACTGTGAATAACTGAAGATAAATTGCACAAGAAAGCAGTGAATTAACATATCCTTTTTAAAATCTAAAATATGCCTCTTGCTTCGTTCATATTACTGGACTAAAACTCCCATAAGTCCTTCAAAGCAGCCATGCTGGTTGTAACTGAACGGAGCCTAAGTCTAGAAGCCCACTATTTTATTTCTTTGTCCCATTCAGCTTTTGCCCATCACTGAAATTCTAAGTCGAAAAGCCGTGAAGATCTAGGGAGGGTCATATAATTCCTTCCAACTTTATGAACAAAACATAACTGTATAACAGTGTTGGAAGGACCTTGGAAGTCTCCTATCCAAGCAGGAGACCCTCTACCATTTCAGCGAAATGACTGATCAGCTCTTTTTAAAAGTCTCCAGGGATGGACCACCACACCTTCTGAAGGCAAGCCGTTCTATTAGTTAATTGTTCTCACTGTTAGGAAATTTCTCCTTAGTCCTAGGTTACTTCTCTCCTTTATTAGTTCCCATCCATTCTAGTACTTTAGAAAATAGGTTGACCCTCATCTTCTTTGTGGCAGCCCCTCAAATAGTGGAATCCTGCTATCATGTCACCCTTAAACCTTCTTTTTAATAGACTAGACAAACCCAATTCCTGCAACCATTCTTCATAAGTTTTAGTCTCCAGGCTTTCTACATCTTTTTTTATAATAATGTGACCAAAACTGATTCTGGAAGCCTTCCATTCCATGTATTGCAAATTAGTCAGGGTAGAATATGTGGTTTTCTTTGACTGCATATACTGTATGTTGAATAAAATATATGTATAATTTACTTTTTGTCTCACTGGGCATTGTTTCTCTAACTCAGATTTTTTTGGGGGAATTTCTTTTCCAAAGGTTGCATTCTAGGAAATGTACAAAAGATACACAAACATGAAACAACACAAGGTCTAAAAGAAATGATGGAGAACCAATGTAAAAACGAGACTGTACACGAATAAATTCAGACTAAGCTTCATCTGGAGGGAATTTTATAAAGTAGATGGCAAGTCAGGAAACACCTTAAGAATATAGTGGTCTCTACAAAAGTATGTGTGTAGAGACTTTGCACATTTATACCTATGAATGTGTAATTGCATGTGGGCCACAAACATATTAGGTTACAACCTTATTTAGTTAGGCTGCCAGTCATGTAATTGAGGTAATTTAGGTGAATCGGATTGCAGCCATATAAAATGTATATTTCTGCATTTAATCCATCCTATTCAAAGTAAGGACTTTCACTCAGTTCAAATCCTCTTTGCCTAGCCCTCTCAACTGGAAAGTTACTTTTACATTCCAATAAAAAAATTCCAATTCAAATGCTTCCTTTAAAATGTAAATATCATACTTGGGTGTGTGTTTTTTTCATGCACTACATATTTTATTGCTTATTAGATCAGCAGGAATCCTTTCTAAAATGAAGTATCAAAAGATGGCACTAGTTAAATCCTAATTGCTATCATAGCAAGAATATCCTATTAAATAATCATTGATTATAATTAGAATTTTCTATATTGTGCCACAGTAGAAAAGTATCATCCAGAACAATTC
This sequence comes from Oxyrhabdium leporinum, assembly GCA_032468155.1. Taxonomy (NCBI): domain Eukaryota; kingdom Metazoa; phylum Chordata; class Lepidosauria; order Squamata; family Cyclocoridae; genus Oxyrhabdium; species Oxyrhabdium leporinum. Next base: position 46,355 of record JANHFL010003410.1, on the reverse strand, counting down.
TGGTATAATTTTATAATATTGCCATCCTGATTAAAATGAAAAGTGATGTGTCCCTCAGGTCAAGCTTAATTAGTTTTCTTGGTATAAATGGTATATTGCTACCTTTTTCTGGGGTGCTTTACCAATTTTCTAGGAATCCTGCTGTTCATAATTCAGTTATTAACATTTTTAAACTTCTTTTGAGATCAATTAATGCTTCTTGAGACAAATCAATGTTTCTGCCGTGACATAACATTGTTTATATGCAGACAGTCACAGATATACATATTTAAAATTGCACTACAGTTGATAGAGCTGTGTAAGTATTACAATGAATCTCAGGGGCCTCTTTAGAAATTATCAATCAGGTTCAACTACCCATATATCCTGAAGCAATTTTGGAAACTGAATTGTAAGGGGTGCACAACCCTAAAACTTGGTAATTTCCTCTTCCCATTTGGATCCACAATCTACAGGTTTGTTGTTTGGGATACAGACATATCAGGAAACATACAAGAAAGTAATATAGTATTTCTTTGAATTGTAGCCTTCCTTGTTTCTGTTCTGGACATTGACTTCAAGGAATCCTCCATCATCTATGACTGTTGAGATTTTAGAAAATATCACTGCTTTATTTGAGCAGGTCTCTGTAATCATGAAAGCTAGAAATCTGAATTCTAACAGTCTGTTTTGAATGCAGGTGAATATGCCATCCTTCTGGAAGCAAACCATGCAACTTAGTGAAAAATGCTGAATCTCTATTTACAGACTGGAGCACTAGCACAGAATGCAGTCTTGAACCAGCTTATTCTTCTCTGGAATATAACATAAAATAAGACTTCATGTTTCCTCAAGAAGCATTCCTATAATATAAAAAAAGTATTTATATGTGTAGACCGGCGAGGAAAGCATTTAAGCAACCAGTGACATTGTGGTGCTCAAATCAATTGCAACTGTCCATTTACATCCAGTTGTTTTATTTTCAATCTGCCTTTTACAAGTTGCAATATATCACCTTACGTAGCTGCCATGAATGATGAATAAACGCAAAGCGTTAAAAATATATTTAATTTAGATGATGAAACCCATGTGTTTCACATAGTAATTGATTTTTTTCCCCCTTAAATAGGAAAGTCACTTCTATGTGCAAATTCCCAAAGCCTCTTTGGAACAAATCTTGAATTTTTTAGAATTCTCAGGGCTCTGAGGATTAGCTACTTAATTTGCTCTTCATTAATAAAGGAAGTTCCAATTCCATTTAACAGTAGTTCAATTTCTTCATTTCTTTCTGAGTGTAGGGATGGTACATCATATTGTAAAATGAAGTCCTCTTGGGTGTTTCTTTTTAAATATCAGATTTTCAGGCTTGCCATAGTTACAGTTTTGTCTGTTTGGCAGGGCTTCGCCTGCCATACAGCTAAGTGAGATGCTGGGAAGAAAGGAATTAATTAAAATTAAGCTTTTGATTAAAAGAGCCATGTAGGCACCCCATTAGCTGACTGCCCTTAGGCACAGAGAATAATGCTGTTCTGTTTCTAGATAAAAGAAGATTCAAGTACTAGTGAAGTGAACTTTTATATGTGAAGGAAGTCTTCATGGTAGGAACCATAATTTCTGAAGGGATGACTTTTCTGGGGAAGGAAGGAAGGAAGGAAGGAAGGAAGGAAGGAAGGAAGGAAGGAAGATGAAAGAAAGGGATGGAGGAGGTGGGAAGAAAAGGGGAAGGGAGGGAG
>JANHFL010003410.1:10244-21525 GCA_032468155.1 Oxyrhabdium leporinum | reverse complement strand
GCCAGCTCAGCCTCTTAAGTCTCTCACCCTTACCCGAGCGTCTTCTCATATCCAGGGGAAAAAAAACCAAAATAATCCTCCGTTTAAATAGTCCAAATTTATCCATCGCACCGCTCGTCAACCGAACTTCTGAAAGCCAAAAGGGGCGCTGTGGGACGGCGCCATGTCCGTTGTTTGAGCGGGAGGGTTTTTGAGGCAAAACCGTTACCCCCTGGGGGATCGCGCGGCCCCCTGCGAGGATTCCGATATAGCCCCTTTACCCACCGTCCCTCCAAGACGGTTTCGGTCGCTAGGACCTCCCCTCCGCACTCGAATCGGGACCCCCCATCGGAGAGCCGATGGAGATCCCGTGTCGCTGCTATGAAGCCCCGCTGCTATGAAGCACAAGGTTCTTACAGCCTGTTACTTAGTCTCCTTCTCTGAATTCCTGAATTCAGTTCAACTATAGAAGACCTGTCAAACTGGCAGCCTGCGGGCCAGATGCGTCACGTGCAGGCCACACCCACCCTGACTCCGCAAAGACAAAAAACATCATGATATGTCATGATATGTCACGTGACATGATCGAGTTTGACACCTGTGAACTACAGGATACTATACTGATCATCTCTTTCTCAGAGCTCATTATGGAAGGAGCCAATAGGTGCACATTGGCATATTGGGATACTAATACATTTAAATAAATGTTTGGATGCTACCAATTTAATCATATTGGCTAGTTACTATGGTGCATAGAATATAGTATATCTGGAGAGGGGGCTGCAGCCGTCATGCAGAGCTATATTGCAAGTTAATACGAAGAGCATATTCATCCATCAGCTTTGCTTTGCCTATGTTATCAAAGCAGTAATTTAAACCTGAGACATTGAAGAACAAACATATCAGGAGAAGGAACATTCCTGAGAAGGAACATTTCTGAGGTTTCATATAGTTATTGCCTCTGTGTATCACTTCCTACAGCCACTTCTCCTTCCTTTGGGGTAGCCAGCGAAACTACAGGATTACAGGAAGCATTTAAACCTTGGATATATTAGTTAGACTGTGAGATACATGGGAAAACTTTTCCTTCTGCTACCTGGATAGAGCCACAGGTTTATCAGGGGTGGAGCTCAATTCAAAAAATGATTTCTGGGAAATATCTGGGAGATGTCCCCAAGTGTAGCAGAGCTCAGGGTGCAAATTTGATGGATTGGGGTGCCTGCAAACCATGTCAAAATGTCAAGAGAGTTGTAATGCAGGTGTGATTGAAGCTCTGTTTCTTCTTAATATGCAATCATAGTTAGAGCTTCTTAACTTTTTCAAAATTATACCTTGAAAACTACTGAAGGGTTGTCAACTAGTCCTCTCTCACTACATTCTGGACTTACTCCCTTTTGGTTCTTCCTCGTTTGGAATTCGGGTGACATCACATCATCCTGCTACTTTTACTCTAAATTGGTCCACAGGGAGCTTTCAGTTCCCAAGGGGATCCCCAAAAAGGGTCAGATCATCATAAGATAGCAGTAAGATGTTTTGGCATTTCTGATTGTTCATTGTAACAGGCAGGGGAAACTCTTGAAATTAATTCCATCAAAGTGCTGTGAGTTTTGTTTTGTTTTTTAACCAAAGCCATCATCAAAGAAAAACAAAAACAAAAAAACAACTGAAGGAAATAAAGCAGTCTAAGGATTAAATCCAACCACAATGTCTTGCCCCAAGGAGTAATTGACAATTTATTGACATAATGTAGACCAGGCACTCCAAACTAAGTAGAACAGGACTCCAAGGGACAGTAAAACAATAAAACTGAAGCAGCTGCTCACCTACCTGACAGAAGGGGCTGGCCTCCTGCTTGAGGCTGCTGAAAAGCTTGATTAAACTGAGAGAAGACAGAGCCAGCTCAAGTTGTCATGAAGCTCCATGAAGGTAGAAGAGAATCCTGACAATTTACTTCAGCCTACTATTCAGGATGGGTTTTGTAATCTGGCATTTCCATGTAATAGTCTATGGTGGCTGTGTCTTTCTTACTACTTTATTTTATTTAAAAAAAAAACATTTGAAACACTTAGAAATACTAAGCAAAGAAACACAAAGCAAAGCAAAGATTTCCTGAGGGTTGATGAAGGACTAGTTGACAGTGGTATTCAGTTGAAGAAGCCTTGAGGAAATATGGTTAAGAGTATTTTTTTTAAAATCACTGCACACAGTTCTTAAAACAGAAATCTTAAGGAGCTCTTCAAACAGCTGCAAGGAGACTCATTGCATCGAACAGGAAACTAATGAGCCAAACACAAACTAAAAATGAATTATGTATTAACTGGGTCAGGATGCCAATGAAAGTTATGTTTCCATGCTGTTGTTTGAAGGACCCATACATGATCTGAAATGAAAAGTTTTGTTAGCTTACCCACAAGTGTTTATGCTTGCTTCTAAAGATGAAACACCGTGAACAATATTGCCTACTTTCATAGAAACATGCACTGAAAAAATGAATTCTATGTCTGACTGTTATCATTCCTGAAGCCATACACCAGGAATAACTTCTGGATGTGGCTCAGATACTCTCAGCAATAATAGGTGGAAAAGCTTATGCAATGAAAAGTGGTTTGTTGACTTTTGAGAGACAAAAATCTTGAAGGCAAAAATCCAGTAAGAGGAGGATTTTTTTTCAAGTGATATCATGGAGGCAATGCACCATAGGATCAGCATTTTTCAATAATGGTAAAAAAATCAGGGAGTGTGCTCTCCCACTCGTGTGTGTGCACACAGATACACCACAGGTGTAAGGAGTCTTTGTTCATGCATCTGAGCCTGAATTGGTATTCCCCAGCAATTTCCTTGCCGGCACCAGTTCAACCCCAATGAGTTCCACAGGCTGTTCAAATGAAGCCAACACTAGTCCTCCAGTCCAGTAGGCAAAAGCAAGTTCCCAAGACAAAGGAAAGGCAAAGCAAAGGAAACAGTTGAACAGAAACAAACCAAAGTTCGAGGCAAGAACATACAGCAAGGAGACGGCTTGTTCCCAGCATTTCTTCCATCTATCTGCTGTGCTAAATAGCCAGCTTCTGGTGCAGCCCATCAAGAAGGGCGAAGCTTTCTCCTCGCAAGTAATCTAGCTGACTTTCTCTGCTCCCGCCTTGTCTCTGTCCTACATACTCTTGGATCAGTGCAGAAGACAGTTCCTCTTTCTCATCACTGACTGGCTGCAGCTGCATGCTTTCCCCACCTGAAACCTCAGGGCTATCCTGCTGCAGCTGTGCTTCAGCCAAATCAGTCTTAGACAACTGCTTGGAGCCATTGATCAACTCCCCTCCAGATGTGCTTGGAACTGGTTCATCCTCCTCCAAGTTGACATCTGGAGAGGTATCTGGGGAAGCATCCAGGGGGAATCATCACAGGGAGCAGGGAAATGCTTTGCAGACATGGAATTCATCTCAATGCAGAAGAAAAGCATTTGTTCGTTCATTCATTCATTCATTCATTCATTCATTCATTCATTCATTCATTCATTCGTTCATTCAATTTGTATAGCCACTCATCTCAAGCCAGTGACTGTGGGTAGCAAACAACCATAAAACCAGTTAAAACAAAGAAAAACGAGATCTGGTTGTTATTGTCAGAACTTTAAAGCAGAGTATAAAGGGGTGGGGAGATTAAAAACATTGAAAAGTAATGAATTGGCAAGTACTCTGTCTTAATGCAGCAATAAAGCACAATGTTTTGGAAATTACATAACAAAGAAGCAAAAGAAATACAGTCATGAAAAAAGGGGAATGAACAAAAGAATTTAACTTATTGTCAGACATGTTTCTACTGTACACTGACACTGAAAGTTTGGAAAACAGGCAAAATGTGCTGATTATTATGAAGCACCAAGGCAACCACAGAATAGTAAGTATAGTGGAACGTCTTCCAGAGAAATTGGTAACCCAAACAGAAGGCTGAACTGAACATGAGATAGAATTTAATTGTACAGAATTCCATTGGGCAAATGACAACCCACTTTAAGAATAAAATAGGAAAAGCTGTAAGCATAATCCCATCCAAAATGGAAGCTGTATAGGAAATATGTTTTTGGGCAATATGATTGTGAAAATAGAAGAATCAGATTTTATATATATAATAATTCAAATCTGGAATAAATGGCACATTCCGAACATGCTTACAATACATCCTGTAAATTAGTTGTCTTTAATTTAGGGGTGTTGCAGCTGGCCACGTTTTGTAATAAGTATAGTGAGATAAAGGAAATTATTTACAGAGGAACAGGGCCTGTATAATTTATTCCTAGTTGATTCTGGATATATAGCCTTATTTGTCTGATGCATACCCACAATTTACGTAGCAGTTGGTGTTTTTTTTTAATGGCATGTATAAAAATGGTACAGAGAACCTTCCTAGCTCTCTCCTTGTGTTTATACCTATGCACTCATTCACAAACCCAGCTTAATTTGCCACTTTTAATGCTTAGTTTTATTATCAAAATATTTCCCCTTCATTGCAATACTGAAGATGAAAATCAGTCCATTCCCCCCCCAAACAGCCACCTTGTCAATACTTACGTTCCATTTTCCATTTTATCTCTCATGTCTCATAAAGATAGCTGTGAGGCAGCAGCAAAATACTGTTTTGGACACTCAAAGTCAATGATGCAGAAAATAGAGGACTGGAATATCTTTGTGGGATGAGCAGTATTCTCATTGTGGGGCCCAGATGTTTAAAACAATGAGTAGACTACATTAAAAGAAAAAAGAAAAAAAATCTAGACATATATATAACAGCTTGAAGGAAAGATCTGTTTAGCTAGATTTATTAGCCAGATCTTCACTTCGCCATATGGCATTCTAGCTTTTCAGATTTGATGGGGATGGTTCTAGCAGATAAATAGATGCCACCTGGCTGGGTGTGTGTGGGAGAAATGTAGACAGATCTATAGACAGATTTCTAATCCATTTTACAACAATTCATTATGTTCCAATATGCTTTCAGCAAGACAAATGCTCTCTGGTAAGCTTTCTGTTTATTGAAATCTCTAGCTAGAAGTTGAAACTACATGCAACATTTGTCAAGTTGTTTAAAGCTCCCCCCCCCCCTTTAATAAAATAGTTCATTTTCAAATCAATAAAAAGATTTAGTGGGATTTTTAAGGCCATTCTTCATGTCAATGAAATAATTAATGTATACATTGCTCAAAACATTTGTTCTCCCCCTGACACTCAGATAACTAATTTCATTTAAATACTAAACCATTCAACAGTCAAATGCATCCATAGCAGTCAGTTGAATCAACACTGTACTTCCTCATCATTAACTTCATGTGACTTTTTATAAGCAATATATGTCCAATAGAAGAGGACTCTTGTCCTTCAGTATATGGATCCAACGCATGGCCACATTGAAGTATAGCTTCTGAGCCCTCAGAAAAATATGCTGGCATAAAATTTGTTGCCCCAGAAGTCAAAGCCTTATTCTGTTTCAGTAGCAAAGAGAACATATTTAATAAGGTACAAATTAAGAAAAAATATTGGTGGGTTATGTTTTCTTTATTTCCTCTCATATTGAGCATTGCCTGCCAGTGGGAAAAACAGCCATCAGTCGCTCTCCAGAACATGTCATGGATAGGGTTGAACGAGAGTAGATAAGTGCTTTGAATAGCAAATTTTGCCACCTGTCAAATTATTCAGATAATAGGATGCAGGCTTGGAGGTGCTCACTGACACCTGTGGCATGTCAGTTAAGCCCCTTTTAAACATGGGCTTAGCATTCTTTTTTTTTTAAAAAAAGTGCTAAACCCGTGTCCAAATATTGCTTGAGTGAAAGGTTAAAAGCATGGATGATGTGGTTTGAGAACACTGGACACCGGTTTTGTGAGACAAACTGGTGCGTATTTTCATTCTGGGAAGCCAGCTGATATAGTTGTGAACATAGACTTGTATTACAACAAGTAAGTCAGACAAAATAATAATGGCATCAGTGTTTTTGAACACCATTGTTCCGAAAACACTTTGGAAAAAAAGGATGGGCAGAACTTGTTGAATAATATAAAGTATGGCAGACAGCCTTTTTCTCTTTCAGGTGCTCAGTTGGGAATTTGGGAGTTCTTAGTAAGTGAATATGAAAGGAGACACTCCTTGTTTCTGTGGAAAAGTAAGTTGAACCAGGGCTAGAAATGGACTGGCAGCCACTGAAGATGACAAATCAATGCAATCGGATGGTCTATCAACCCTTATCAATTAGTCATTCTTGGCCAAATAAAGTTTCCAGTGGTTCTCAAAAGCAGACCTACACATTGCAGGCACCCAAATGGGAGGTTAACAACATTGTCCAAACCAAACTAAGATCTATTCAGAAACAGAAATTTGATATGGAATGGATATATAATATTTATTATCTCCCTTAGAATCTGTTGCTCAGCCCGAGCACGCCAGTACTCAATATTGTTTCATGATTTGGTTATTCTTGTGTGTTGCCCCTTAAATGCTGAGAGGTCCTAAATAGTAAAATAAATGCCACCCATGCCGATACATTCAATGAAACAAAGTAGATGAGAAAATTGCCCTATAGTTTGGCCACTTGTCCTTTATTGACTTATCAGACCATCTGCCCTAGCATTATAAAGATGGTATATATTCTTCTCTTGTTTATTGGCTTTTTTATTTATTTAACCTTTATTAGTTTTACAAAATTCAAGGCAGCTAATATATCCAACACACCTTCCTCCTCCTATTTTCCCTACAACAACAATCTTGTGAGGTGGATTGGGTTGAGACAGAGCGACTGGCCCAAAGACACCAAGCTAGCTTTTGTGGCTAAGGCAGGACTAGAACTCAACAATCTCTGGATTTCTAGCCTGGTGCCTAAACCACTACTGGTAGATCCTATGTTAAATGTGAGGCCTACTAATAAAGTAGTCATATAAATAAACAATTCAGAAAATATACTTGCTTTGTTACAACTACATAAATAGTGGGAAATGGTTTTTGTTTTTAAAAAAAAAGCTAAATCAGAAGGGAATCTGGTGAAATGAATCTATGCAGCCAAATGAAATGTGATGAGGGAAACCATTAAAATCTTGTCTGGATTATGTAAGAGGAATTTGTGACTTCTGGAATGTTCTGATTTGTCTTAGCTTTATCAGGCAACCAGCTTAGTTCCACCTTTTGGGAAAATTGCTTCAACTCAAGAGTCACATGTTCATCTTGCTTGCCTAGTAACCTCTGCCAAAGTATCATCAGAACAGCTGGTATTCTGACTCTATTTCACCACATCATTTTTCTTTCCTAGTAGATCAGGCCACAAGTATGATTGATGGTAACTTCTTAGTGTTATTTCTTTTGTGATCTTTTTGCCCTTTTCCATTTAAAAGAGTTATGGGGAACTTGTGGTCCTCCTAATGTGATTTCCCAAGCTTTCTAGTTACTACTGTACTGGATGCATTGATGGAAGTTTGGAGCTGTCCCTAAAATTAAAGAATATTATATGCATTATATACCTCCTAGAATTATTGTTTATTACTTTCAAATATTTTCAAATATTTATTTTGCTCAGTCTTTGTTTTTATGGATTTTTCTTTCCCTTCTCATATAGAAATGGGAATCTCAAATAAATACCCACAAGAAACTGTAAAGTTGACAAGCTTGGTTTAGTGGTTAAGGCAACAAGCTAGAAACCAGGAGACTGGGAATTCTAGCCCCAATTTAGCCATGAAAGCCAGCCATGTGACCTTGGACTAGTCATTCTTTCTTAGTCCAACTCACCTCACAGGCTTGTTGTTGTGAGGAAAAGAGGAGAAGAAAGATATGTTGGATATGTTCACTGCCTTCAGTTATTTGTAAAAATAATAAAGGCAGGATTCAAATAAAATAAATAAATGAGATAAAAAGGGGGAAAGCTCTACTGAATTAATCATCTATCTGTTGTTGGTCTTAATTATCAACACAAATTATTTCTACTGTCCCAGGCCTCTGAATTTCATGTGTGTGATTATGAATTATAGCTAGTGAGGCAGAAGAGTCATAAAATAATATTTCCAATGAGAAAAGAGGTTAGGCTGAGTTTTCCTCATCTATTTTTACAAACAAATTCAGCAAAGGCAGACAGATGTAAAAGCCAAGCTCAATTGAACATCTTCCCTACCTTTCTCCATTGGCTACTTGTTTTGCTCATCTCTCCTGAAATTATTCCCGTGAAGGAAAAAATATTTTACGCCAAATGACCCTTAAACTCTTCACATCTGAAATACTGGGGGCGGGGTGGGGGGTGTTGTAGCAGAGTTTGATTGTCCCGGTTAATGGAGGCAGTGACTTTCGTTGCCTGCTAGTTTGAATGGCAACATTTCTGAGATTTCGGAAGGAATCTGCTTTTTCACACAAACTGCTTTTATGGGAAGACAATCCTTTCAGACAAATCACTTTCTGGTTTACTTAGGACTCTGGTGTGCGATGGTTTAAGGAACTACTACAGGCAAATGCAAAACCTTGGAGTACAGGTGATAATGTTTATCGCTGTCTGTTTAACAAGTTACGTTTCCTATGCAATTTCGGCTCTGTTTTAATAAGATCTGCTAGCAGCAAAAGAGCAAGATTGTCATGTATTGTATTTAGAAATTTTTCTTAAGGATTGGGCTTGATGAAGGATTCTCCTTCCAACAGTTTCCTTTTTAGTGTTATAATCTTTTATATAATCATTGTGATGGTTAATAATACTGCTGTCTTAAAATGAATTGCGGCTCTTCCTAACCAAATATAGTCAGGGAAGTAATGATCACATATAATTGCTATACCTTGCTTTCTTAAGTGTAGCTATAAGGGAGTCCTCAACTTATGACCAGAGTTGGGACCAGAATTTCCAACAAGTTTGATGTGGTCATAAATTAAGTCAGATCCAATTTTATGATAATTTTTATGGTGGTTGTTAAACAAATCACATGATTGTTAAGTGAATCCAACTTCCCTGATGGGTGTTTTTTGTTGGAAGGTAGCAATAAAAGTTGCAAATTGCAATCATGTGACTGTGGGTTGCCAAGCAGTTAAATTGCAATCTTGTGACTGTGAAGATGGTGTGATGGTCATAAGTGCAATTTGTAAATCACTTTTTCCAAGACTGCCGTAATTTTCAATTGTCATTAAATGAAGGGTTGTAACAGGAAGAAGAGAGAAAGAAAGAGAGAGAAGTTTCCTGAGGACAGAATGGGACAATTCATGGCAGCCAACTCACCATAGTCAACTTGTCCCAGCCAATTCACCACAGCCAACTCACCATGGCCAACTCGCTACAGGAAAACTCACCACGGCCAACTCTACTGAAAGTCGCTGCAGGACAATTCAAAAATTCAATGTAATTATTTAAAATAATTTTAAAAATATCTTAATTTTTGTCATTCACTTTTCATTTTGTCCTTCCTTTAGCATCCTTTCTTTAATGATTCTATTCCACTATTTCTTCGACATTAACTCTTGTCCCATGGCAAGTTGCCCTGTGGTGAGTAGGCCACGGCGAGTTATCCCATGGCAAGTTGGCTGCAGCAAGTTGACCGCAGTGAATTGTCATAGATCCCACCACCACCAAGGATGGGCTCTAGCACGAGTTCAAAAGCTTGAAAGATTAAACCTCTGGTTACAGTGACCGAGTCAGACTGGATCCTGCAACAGTATCCTGCAAAATGTATATTTCCCTTCATTTGTGTAGGATTGTAAATTGAGAACTATCTATCTTTTTTTTCCCCTCAAGAAGCTGTTTATTGGCCAGTAATTATGTAAGTAAAGTTAAGCCCTAACTTGGATAAAACTGAGGGAGAAGTAAGCGGCACCAAAAGTCTTCATTTAGCTGGCTTAGCTCCAAGGAAGAAAGGAGCTTTTCTCCTCTATCTTTGCCTACTGCTGTGATAATTCCATCTAGTCATTTTCAGTTACTGGAAATGCTAATCCAGTAAATTGTATCTGATTTTATCTGAGCCACGTCTTGAAGAAATGCAACTGAAGAAAGAGACTTGGGACTGATCAAAATATTCATGCAAACTAAATGATTAGGAAACATATTCAAATATGTTGTTAAATAAACTTTGGAAGATATTAACCCTCTTGAATTTCCTTCTGCTTTCTATTGATTTCCTGAGATATTTGTTAAATTGATTGATTATGTGCCGTTAAGACATTGCCAACACTTAGTGACCACATATATATATATCATAATAATTTGTCCGTGACCTGGTCTTTTAGTTTTTTCCAGTGGTGCAATCCTCACCACTGTAACTTAATCTATTCATTTGTTTATTCATTTGTTGCTGGTCATCCTCTTTTTCTTTTCCCTTCTACCTTTCCCAATCTCAGAGTCTTCTTCAAAGAGCTGGGTCTTGGCATAATGTCCAAAGCAGGGTAATTTGAGGCTGGTCATGTGTATCTTGAGTGAGAATTCTGGGTTGATTGTTGAATTGAGTTAGATACAATTTATATTACAATACAATAGTGCTGGGGGAGCAATAATTAAAGGAAACCGCATCCAAAACTCGCATTTGAACACCATTTCAAATGAATTAACATATGGGATTGCTCAATCAGATGTCATTGGAATATTTATTTTTATTTTTTTAAATGCCACCTAGTCCAAACAGCCCAATCAAATTTTATTAGACACATAAATAGAGATCTTGAGCTTAAGTGAATATGGAGATGGGACTTTCTAGGCTAACCCCTAGGTTGGCTGAATGTCCAACAAATCTCAAAACTCAAATCTGCTTTCCTCAATCTATAATAAAGAAATAATATCAGATCAGAACTGAAAGCCTGGTATTTGTCATAAATACATCAAAGGGGTGATAAATTTATCAGAGAGCTTTGACATCTGCTTTCTTCTCTCAGCTATGATGGATATCATCTGTTTAAATGTCCATATGTTTTAGTCTCTAGTGTTGACTTGGATGATTAGTAAGGAATCCAGTGGTTTAGTGTAATTTGTGAATCCAAAAAGCCAACTGCAGATTCTAAAAGGTGGGATTGGGTGGAGGGTTACAAAGTAATTTGTATTTTGCAAATGTTTGCTCTGTTTTATGTTGGGGATCCCCATAACTGTAATACATCTTGAATAATTACTTTTTCTCAGTGATCCAGAAGCTAAAAAATAATATTTCTCTGGCATCTTTATTAAACTTCCCTAAAGGTAGATAGATAGATAGAATAGATAGATAGAATTCTTTATTGTCCAAGTGTGATCGGACATACAAGGAATTTGTTTTTACTACATAAGCTCTCAGTGTACATAAAAAGAAAAAAATACATTCATCAAGAATCATAAGATACAACACTTA
>JANHFL010003409.1:70069-82062 GCA_032468155.1 Oxyrhabdium leporinum | reverse complement strand
TATGGCCTGCCTGCACCATCCCACCTTGCTGTGAGTGACATCGAGTTGGCCACACTCTAGTGGCTTGTCAGCATATTACCTCCCCCCCCCCAAAATAAATAAATAAATCTGGCTCCTCATTTTACCAATACTACCTGGACATTTTTACTGACAATGAATACACAGCCTGGATAAAAATGCATTTGACTTCAGTACAATATTATTTCCATGTACTGTGAACATACAGTACCAACATAAATCTTACACAAATTGATAACAGAACATCTAGGCCAGTTTAATTTCATTGTCTGAGAAAAGGAATAGCCTTTATTATTGCTACATGACTGTAACTGAAGATGCTGTATTGTGAAGTAAAGATATTTTTGGATAAAAATAAATGACTGTAACTGAACTATAACCTATCTCTAATAATATATCTGCAGAAAGTACAGTATAGCTATAAAATCTGAGTACAAAATAAAGAAATGCAGGTTGATTGCAATGAAGGGATACATGGGACAGTTACAAAGATATTAAAAAACTGCAATGATTTTAAATTTGGTTAAATTATGCTATTTACTCCTAAATGTATATTGGTAATACTCTTTAGAAAATGATGAAGAATTGCAGAAGGACTGACACAAATAGAAGAAAGCTTTTAAATGGTTTTAAAAAGATGAGAAGTGCCATGAAATATTTGAGAATTTATTTCAGGCATCAGCTCTGTTATAATTGTTTCTAATATGTATTGTCATTTCTTTTTACTGCTCTCAGTCTGTGTATTGGAACTGTTTACTGTATGCATTTGATCATACATGGCTAAGTGTGCATTATTGAATGTTCTTTGGGAAAAGGTTAAATTGGAATATTTCAGTTTATTTGAATAGTTGGGAAGGTGACAGCTTTTTGGAGCAAGGAACAATGCTTTTTTCAGGATTTAGTACTATAGTGTGAGCCTTTAATAAGCATTTGACTGCACAGTAAGTGGTTGGTTGGTTGGTCTATTGTTGGTTGGTCTGTTTCTTTATTGTTGATTGCAAGGCGAAGGATTTATTTGGACCTCTGTCTTATGATAGATGTGCATGTGAAGGTACTTTTTTTTTTGAGACTGAACTAGGTGTTCCATCAGTTCTTACTGTATGAAGGAGACATGCTCAGCCTCAAGGATTTACTTTGTTCAGCAAAGACAATGCCTTCTACCTCATGAAGTGTCAACCAGAAGCTGTAGCCATGGTTACTTCACCACTTACCTATTCACCCAAGGTCACCCCCCTATAGATTCTGCCATTTGCTATTACGCTAGATATGACTTAGAATGAATTTAACTTTCATTCAATCTGTAAATCTAGTCAGGATTTTTTGAATTATAATAAGTGTAAGATTGAACAGTTAAGACCTATCATCTGAAAGCTCAGTGGGCTGGAGCATAAGATAGTCATCAGCAGTGGTTTCTTTTAATATGTAATAGAGTGAACCATGCCGGGACAGTTTCAGGCAAGTTACAACATCATGGGGCATTTGAGAAGATAAATACTGTTTCTTGCTCTTTAGAAAAGTTTAGAACATAAAGAAAAAATGGGTTAGCTGTTTTTAATTTGGCTGACAAAAGAATGGAGATGAGCTTTTTAACGAATATGATTATATGCCACCTACAATAAGGTTTTAACTTTTTAAAAGTTTACTGTCAACCCTAAAGTTGACCTGGATGAATCCATCTTGAGGGGGGATTAGAGATAGCTGGGCTTGTGTAATCAAAATAAAATACTTTTTCAAGACTTTCTCGTGGGAACCAAGGACGTTCTTACACCTGGCTGAAAGAAGGAGGAGTGATGACACCAGACCAGCGCATGCAGCAGTGATTGGGCCATGTGACTGATTTGGGTTGAGGGAAAAACTTTTACTTTTAATTAGGTGAAAACCAAGGGGCTCCTCAGAGTTGGTTTTCACCAGATATGTGCCAATATGATATTTCTGATAAAGCTATTCTTTGAGGAATTCACCTGCCTTGGAGTTCTTGCTTGGAATGGATTTATTACTTGGAACCCTGACAATTACATTTTTGGCTTACTCTTTGTACAGGTAGTCTTCAGTTTATGATTGTTTGTTTAATGGAAGTTCAAGGATACAAATGGCCTCAGAAAAAAAAGTCATTTATGACCATCCTCAAAATTAGGACCATCACAGAACTGCAATGGTCACATGATCACAATTTGGGTACTTGGCTGCTGGTTCACGTAAATGTGTAGCATTTTTTGAGACTTCCCAGCCAGCTTCTGACAAACAATTAAGGAAGCTATATTCATTTAATGACTGTGTGATTCACTTAACAAATGTGATGATTCTCTTAATGAAGTGGTAAAAATGTTTGTAAAATTGGGACTCACTTAAAATAATCTTCACATAGCCACCTAAATTCTGGTTCCAACTGTGGTCTAGTATTATCTTTAAAAAGTTTAAGGACTGTTTAGCATATTTCAAGCATGATATTAACTTGCTTTTTGTCTTAATTTTATTCTTCAAATAAACATGGTCAATTCTGTGTAAGCTATTACCTATTGGCTACAGTAGGAAGTGATCTTGCAGAGTAACCTGGAGCTTTCAACTAGTTAAAATGCAAGTCCTTGAGTAAGCCTTATAACAAAGGTCAGTCAACTCTATTATTAAATAATATAATTGTTTGGAATTTTTCATCTATAATAGTGAATAGTGATAAATATGTTATGAAGATAAACCTTGCTTTTCTTCATCTTCCGATTTTCAGGATATTGTAACTACTATGTAAGAAACCAGAAGTATATAGAGTATGATTAAAAGGACCTTGATTTAGTATTCTATTATTTATTATGATTATTATTTTTATGTTCTGGGTTTTTATTGTTGCTTATTGTTACTTTAAAAAAGTAAATTATTGGTACCTTTTTAATGCTTGGTGATTTGCTTTGAATTTGCACATTTGAAAACCAAATCCTATAAATAATTTAATGTTGTTTTATAATAAAAGTGAACTAGCTATACTTTAAACATTTTCTCATCTACAGTTGCATTTTGTCTCATTTAGACACGTTTGTTCTTTATTGCAGTTAAGTATGCCAGCAGGCAGATTGATTATAGAAAAGAAACCTATCTGCTTCATCTAATATTCATGATAGCATCATTTACTTTAAATTTGCTTAAAAATATATTTGCTTAAAATATTTGTCATGCGGGGCATATGGTATGGTAAAGTAAAATATTGACTGAAATGAAGGCTTGTTGGCTGTTCCCCGCTTCCCACTTTATAACATTTATGAATTCCAAAATGAACATACAAGGCTTATAAAATAAAATGAACAGTGCAACTTTTCTTGTATGCATTAGTGTCTAAAACTATTTTTCCTCTTATGATGAATCATATTGATTTGAAAGGTTTCTTTCCACTTAAAGAACAGAAAACATATTTTGATGAAATTGATCCTGATTTGTATAGTCAGATTGGGTTCTGCAATATTAATGTGCTTTTGCATTTTCAAGAGAAAGAGACAGATAGAGTGCTAATAGTTCTATGTATATGGAGAATAAAAAAAGATTTTGCAGAATATATTCCTATAGCAAAGAGAGTTTCAAGAAAATGTGCAGATTATCAAACATTTACTGATTGCTTAATATCTTACAAAGAAGAATAGAGCCATGCATAAAGAGTGAAGTCCTGAAATTTTCATGAGACCTATGCAAAGTGATTGAACCTAGGACATAGTTTATCTTCCTCAGAGCACATAAGCCCCACAATCATCTCAAGGTAATGCCTTACTTAAAGTCAAGGTAGTTCCTCACTGAGAATTGTTATTATCAAGTGTGGGTAATCTACAATTGGATTTGCAATCTAAGATCGATGGAAACATAATAATTCAAGTCCCAACCGAGGATCTAAGTATTAATGTTTTGTTTCCTACACAATCGGGAAGTTTCAATATGAACATTTGATTGTTCTTGGCTATCTGCTAGGTAAATTACTCAATGCATGCTTTTTTTCTTCAACAGTTTGACTTGAATTATATCCTTGACTTCATTTATGCAAAGCAGGTATAATCTGTGAATATCACTAAATAGTAATTAGTTTTCTGTTTTTTAATCTAAACTGGAAGGCAAGCTTGTGTCCAGTTAATAATTCCAGGAATTTATCATATCACAGCTAGGGCTCATGTATTGATGGCCTTGATGGTGTTTTAGCATTTTTTTTCACTCTTTGAATGTATTCTTTGCTAATCATATTTTGACTTGTTCATGTTTGATGTTATCCAATTGGAAAGGTCACATTTTTTAGGCTTTATCCTGATAACATCTGATGATTTTGCCATTCAGCATTTCAATGCTATTACTGTTTGTGATTTTACTGCAGTTTATTGCTACTGTAGCATTTTTGTCTCAGCCAAATTCCATTGCTATATCTTTGCTAGAAGTTTTTATAGTATTGGTCAATAACTGGATTTCAATTTCTTATTTTCCATTAAACTTAAGATCATCCATATAAAGCAAAGTTTGAGATTTTGGTAACATTTTTTGCTGTTTTGTAGCCAAGATTTGTTTTCTTGAAAATCACGGAGAGTCGGATCATAGCAATGACAAATAATAAGGGTAAAAATGAGTCACCCTGGAAGATGCCTCTTCTAATGTTGACAAGCCCATTTTTCATTTCTAATCATCAATTCTGTTCTCTATTATTTGTTCTATAAACATTCTAATGTTTCTATTGACATCACTTGTCTCCAAACATTTGATGACTCAACTATGGGATAATGAATCAAACACATTTTTATAATCAATCCAGATCATATGTAAATTGTTTTTTCAGTATTTGCAGTTCTCCAGATCATTTTATCAATTAGAAGTTGATCTTTTATAACTCTGCTTTTCCTTTTATTTCCTTTCTATTCTTTTTTATTTATTTACACCCCACCTTTATTATTTTTACCAGTAACTCAAGACAGCAAACATATCCAACACATCTTCCTCCTCCTATTTTCCCCACAATCCACCTGTGAGTTTGGTTGGGCTGAGAGAGAGTGACTGGCTCAAGGTCAGCCAGTTAACTTTCATGGCCAAGGTGGGATTTAAATTCAGGGTCTCTTGCTTTCTAGCCTGATGTCTTAATCACTAAATCAAACTGACTCTTTTATTGGAAATGTGTTATTTTTTTCTAAATAATCTTGGATGTTGTCCACTGTTATACTTGTGAGTAACTTTTAAACACTGAAGGCAAGCATGTTACTAACCTATAACTTCCTGGCGTCTCTTTTTCTGGTTCTTTTTGTTGGGTCTTTTTGAATCTGGTACGTTTTGCCAGTTAATAACCAGATGTTGATGTCTTCTTCATGCAATATATCATTAAGTGATTAAATCACCTAAGATAAAATCAAATATATTATTGGAAAGTTCTTATAAGAGTTACAGCCACTGCTGGAATATTTTTAAGGAAACCAAAATTGAAGCACCTAATTAAGTAATTTCAGGCAATTATCTATACTTCAGATTTAGAACTGACTGCTGCAATCTATCATACATGGAACTATCATAATTTTCCAGATGGATATAGTCTAGTGTTTATACGTGGCTTATATATTTTATTCTTTTCAGCAAGATTCAAAGTGATTATAATTTTAGTTAATATGTGATTATCGAACTTTTAGGATAGCTTTCTTTGAAGTCTTCCCACTATTTATGATTTGCAGTTGAAGTTTTCTCTGTATGCCTGTGCATTTGTTTGGTGTGTGGCTTTGAATGAAAGATATTTCACATTTGATGCACTTAGTTTGGAATTCAGTTCATAAAGAAATTTCCAGTGAACCTCAGTTTTGTAGGCACCTACTCAAGATGAACCTATTTTTGGCACTTTTAGCTGGCCTTGTGCTTGGTTTTGTGCTGCAATTATAACTTAGTTCTTATTAAGAGGCGTAATAATATTTTAAATATGTAGCCTTTTTTGCATTGCCTGCAGTCCCATTGTTAATAAAATTCTGCAAATCAAACTACTTGAGTGTCATTCAACTCTATATGTGGATTGTATATGTTCTACCATAAAAACTATATATGAACGGAATATGAATGTGATTACTCATAGGAGCCACTTGCATGAATGAAAAACACTGCTCAGGAAAATGAGATGAGAAAGAAGCTATAGTTACAGAGGTCAGTTGCAGCAGAAAAATAAAATAATGTTGAAAGAAACATGGTGATAATCAGGATGGTTTGTTGAAAGATTTTTTAAAAAGAACAAGGAATTTCAAAATGATGTAAAATATAAAGAGCCAGTATGAAATCTTCAAATGTAAAAGCAAAGCTAACAGAAAAAAGGGGAAAAAAACCATTATTTTATTAAGAAAAGTTGTTTGTTTAAAATGATAAGAAACTGGGAAGATACTGAGGTATAGTGATTAAAATGAGAAGTGCATAGGGAGAGAGGAAGAATACTGGCTTCACAGTAGGGAAATATATTGTATATGTATTATACAAGAAATCTATCATTATACTTGTAGACTCATGAGAGAAATGGAGATACATCTGATTTAATATACATGTTCAAGACTTAATTCAAAGATGATTCAAAGTAGATACACTTTGGAATCAAACCAATGATTTTTTTTGCCATGGAAAATACCATTGTGAAAAGCATCATCATATTGGCTTTTTTTTTCTATAAGTTGACAATGGGTCTGATTACAATTTATAAAATTCTCAGAGGGAAAACCTGAGAACTATAGTCTAAAACATGAAATAGATGTTATCATATTTTGCTAAGATACAGCATATGGTAAGAGTTAATTGGAATAATCAAACCAAATTAAAACTCTACTAACAGTTTCTGAAAAATGAAAAGGCTTAAAGAAGAAGTTATTTTTCAATATATTGTGACATAATCATTTGTGTGGTTTTTCTGATGCTGATTTAAAGTCTAGTCAGTTTTTCAGATTCTGAAAATCCTTTTTTAGGTAGCCTGGCTTAGGCCATTTAAGATTTCAAGATTAATATCAGTATTTCAAATTACAGTTAAAAAATAGCCAGTACACATATGATCATGAAAAAAGTGGCTGATACAATATTGTTGCCTTAATTTATTTTTTGTTTTCAAGCATAATCCAAAGTGTAAGTTTTGTGTATTCAAAAGGGAGATTATTAAGAATATTGGTATTTGTAGCTAGACCATGACTGTCTAGATCAGGGTGTCAAACACAAGGCCTACGGGCCTCATGCGGCCCGCGATGTGGTTGTATTTGACCTGCAAGGCCATTCTGGAAAATGTAAGGGGCCAGCCCACGTCACTTTGGCCCAGTCTACCCAATGCAAATAGGAAACATTGGGCCAGTGTGGCTTCAGCCCAATCTACCCAATATGAAGAGGAAACATCAGGCCAGCATGGCTTTGGCCTGGTCTACCAAATGCAAAGAGGAAACATCAGGCCAGGGTGGATTCGGTCCGGTCTACCCAGTGCAAAGAGGTAACATGCCAGCAGTTTGGGGAGTAGTATCAAGCTGGCCACACCCACCCAGTCAGCCATGCCCACCCAGTCAGCCACACCCACACAGTTGGCCATGCCCGCCTGGCCCCCCCAAGGTCAATCACAGCCTTGATGCGGCCCTCAATGAAATTGAGTTTGACACTCTTGGTCTAGATGGTGCCTTTAATAACAGTGCTTGGTCCAAACAAACCTGTATCCTCTGTCTTGGTCCTTAGGAGAAAAGATAGACACAATGAGATGAAACAAGCATCTGTAGGAAACATGATCAGTGGTGAGGGTTTCTGGAAATTTTAGGTACATTACACTTAGGGAAATATGTGCTGATCTTCAAAGTCCTGTTTGAAAACTTAAGAAAAAAGGCATGTGTCTTAAATACATATTCAGAGGGCTTTTATTCGGGAAGTAGTTATACAACTACTGTGCCACTGATAGCATTTATATGCATCGGACTTCAGCAACTGTGATTTACCAACCAACCAATGATACTAACAATTTTGGGGAAAATCAACATTAGAGAATAAGAAAATGAAGGAAATATCCATGAGGTACTGGAAACTGATACTTTACCCAGTGGGACATTTTTTTTGTGCAGATATTGCTTAGCATTGTGCATTGCTTAGCTTTTTAGAAGCTTTTTGCTCTGCATTTTACCAGTATAATTGTCCTATTTCTTCCTTTTTGCTTTTTCTCTTTACAAAATACATTATGTATATTTTGAAGACAAAAATCTTCTAAATACATTGTTTCCGGAATGTAACTGCAAATTGACTAGATTAAAAAAAATAACAATTTGCTTACAGTAAGTGCCTTCTACTCCTTGTAAGTTAACTTAGCAAAAAAAAAATTAAAGGTGATTTCTTGAATTCTGGAAAAAAAAGTCTGGTAATTTTCATTTGATGTCCGCTTAAAAGAATGCTCACATAAGGCCACCAAATAATTATTACTATAAGAACCACTTTTCAGACAGCCTGATGCAAGTACATATATGAAATTATACTCTTTTCTTAGCAATGGTAATTGCTGTGAGAGCTAGTAACAAAACAGTAATGAGCTGGTGTTTGCATTAAAAAGGCTTCTAAAAGACTATTAGGGGGGAAATTCACCATTATTTTTCAGAGAAAATTGAAGCCTGACTGAATTTGCTTTCACTGAGTGTTCTAGAATTTGATAATCATATCACTATATTAACAGCTAATGTTCACCATTGAAAACGCTTCTTTTAGTAGAAAACTAGGATTTATGTGAAAAATCCTATTTGCTCTTCTTTTCTATGAAAAAAAATAGATGCTGGAAAAATGAAGAGCCTTTCCCCACTGTTAACCTGAAATACTATCCAAATATGCTTCTGTTGACAGGGAAATTGCTGTTCCCATTTGCCTCTATTGCCTCTGTTTGTGTGGTGTCATGCTTGTTTAAATAAGTTGAATTTACCATTTAAATTCCCATTTTTGAGCAGGTGTTTATGTTTTGGGGGAAGTTGTGTTTCTTGTTACTGTTATGATTATTATAATGCAGGCTGTGTCTATGTTGCTTTACATTTTTAAATATTCTTACTGTTTTGGAGGTTATACATGTTCTACAGTCCACCAGAGTTAGGCAGTTGTAAAAAAATGTAAGTATAGTAAGTAAATAACTTTAGCTTGAGAAATATCCTTTTGATTTTTATTGCCCCTTTTTATTTCTACTATCCTAAGTGTTGACATAAAAATTGTCAGTTTTATGACTCCTTCATGCCAGTTTATTTATGAATATGTTAAAAAACTCAGTTCCAAGACAAATCCTTCTGTCCATTTATTCCCAGTGTATTCGTTCTATTACTCAATGAATTTTTAATTCATAAAAAATAGATCCTGGCCTTGGAATAGGAATATTACACATATTGTTAACCATCAATACTTCAAATACCTTGACTTTGCCAAGTTAGTTTCACATTTATTGAAAGAGGGCTTGTTTCTTGTTGTTATGCTATTTTGTAAGCAAAATTAATTAGTTGATAGTTACTTATAATTATGGATTGGTTTTGTTTCTCCTGCTCTAAATAAGCTTTATTATTAGTTAATAGCAATTTATAGTTGATAGAATGCCTAAATCATCCAAAAGGTAGATAGTTTGAGGATTCAAACTCAAACTTTATTTGACATATTTTATGAATATATTTCTGGGTTCAGCATATGATATCGCAGTATGGATTCAGCAAGAAAGCACTGACTTGCAATATACTCCGCTATTTTATTGAATCCCAGAACTGAGCAGCAGTTGATTGGTTTCCACTTGTTTTTCATGAATATTTTTCTTTCATTTGGAGGCAGCGTACATGTGTGTGTATGTGTGTGTGTAACTAATGCTCCTGTCTCCTACTTTCCCTATAATAATCTTGTGAGGTGGATGAGGCTGAGAGAGAGCGACTGACCTAAAATCACCAGCTGATTTTTATGCCAAAGGAAGGCTAGAACTCACAGACTCCTGGTTTTTTGTTCAGCACCTTAACCCTCATATCCAACAGGCATTTACATAATTTGTATAGTTTTTACTTCAAATATTTATTTACACTAGGTAGCCTTTAAGAGAAGGGAACATTTCAATAGGTAACAGTCAAACAAATATCAACCAATTTAGTTTAATTTTTAAATTTGGCACTTTTTTCTAAAACATACTGTATGTTTTACTAAACTACTGTATCAGACATAATCGTGCCAAAGTATCAGAATCTTCATGTTTCTTCTTGCTGAGAAGTATGTGTTGCTCTTTAATAACTAATCTCTAAAATATTTTATTCTGTATGCTTCCTTGATTCAGTTTGATTTATAACAATTTGTTCTGTTGTGCCATTGAAATCAACAAGGACAAAAGAGAAACTCAAACCTGAATAAATGAATAAGTTTGAAGGAATGAAGGCGAAAGTGAAATCGAGGCATACATATGCTTTTTTATCAAAATATGCTCATATGGTTTTAACAAAGGAGCACATTGTTAGGTTGCTGCGCTATTAGCTGAGAATTATTCCTAAAGACATTCAAATAGAGACAGCATAATATAGCACCCAGTATTTCTGTGAAAGAATTTGAAGACTTGGTATCAGGAATGGGAAGTATGAGCAAACTCTTAAGGGGAATTTTCATAAAAGATTAAAGAGTCCTGAGAAAGTGAAAAGCGTGAGAAAGAAATTCAAAACAATCCTCCTTTGATTTTGCTTACTCTAAGATACGATGTAAGGAACAGGCTTCAGTGTTTTGTTATTCTGCTTTACTTCAAACTGTAAAGAACATTCTGGAACCCTTTCCATGCCTGTTTTTTCACAGTTCAAGGGCTGGCAGAGAGGGGGGAAAAAACCATTGCTGTAGAACCCTATAAGGACAAATATATTATAGTACAGATTCAGTACTTTGAGATTAATACCATTTGGTCAAGTGTGTAAAATACATTATAAATATCCCTCAGTGATAATTGTAAGCTGTAAATAAAGTGAAGCAGTAGGACATTGTAGGACTTGGAGCACTCTACATTTAAGGAATGTTATATAAAACAAAGGGGAAAATGCCATTTATCATTGGGATAATTGAAATTGAAAATGAACTACTTACACTACTAAGTATATGAATTAATGTGCATATGGGCTTGATGTCAAACCCTACGAGACCCATTCTGTTCTTATATTCTCTGAGATCAATGAATAGTTATATTTTAATTTCCAGGCCCCTGTTGAGTCAGACAAAATCCAAGTGGTTAATTAGAAATATTGGACTCTGTGAATACAAAAACCATGTCCTTGAGTACACGGCCATATAGACACAAATGTTTTACATAACATCTTATAAATCAGAGTATGGCATCAACATAGCATTGGATCTAGTCATAAACATGCTTAGTGTAGCTGCTTTCACATTAATTTAGCAAAATTTTTGTGATTAATTTGAGGCACACAAATTATGCATAGATCAAAACAATAATGCACAGATAGTTTTTGCAATTACTCCTCAAACATTTCTGAACAGAATTATTTTTACTGTAATGAGCCTTATATTTTTCAATTAAGCTCTTAATGTACCAATAAAATGCAGATATTTTGAATGAGTTACCCAGCATTCTAGAGTAGAAATGGGAGTTGGTAGGGTATTTGTTCTATCAGTCAATCAGAGTACCAAGTAGAGCTCATTCTTTGCAAGAGCTCAGTAATTGCCCAGTCATTCTATGGGGGGGAAATCATTATAGCTGTATGGTTACAAATTGCAAGAAAGATCACCCACTGACTTAATTGAAAGGATATTTTCTTGCCTAAATATTTTTATATTTTATATATAATACATTCTGCTTGTAATATAATAATAAATTCTGCTTTGTAGTGGTGAACATTCGGTATAGGTAGATTTCTTGTATCCTGCAGAAAATGTGGACAAGCCATTCTAAGAGTTCAAATAAAGATTGGACAACTAGTGAAGTACTACAGTAGCAACTGTCTGTGATAGGATGTGGCACTGTATCAGCTATTTTCTCACAAAGAAGATAAGCAGAAAGTGGCTACACCATG
>JANHFL010003409.1:55450-69477 GCA_032468155.1 Oxyrhabdium leporinum | reverse complement strand
ATATATTTTGCGTGTGAGGTGAGAGAGAGAGAGAGAGAGAGAGAGAGAGAGAGAGAGAGAGAGAGAGAGAGTATGTATAATAAAACTGCCCTTCTAGATATCTAGCCAGTAAAATTATGAGGGAAAGTACCTATGACCTCTGGGGCCAACCATCATCTCTACTGGAAATCATCATATTTAGAATAACTTTGAGTTGAGATCAGATTCCTTTGGGAGAGATGTAAAAGCAGAAAATAGGACTGAACATTCTTGCCGTACTTACACAGTGAGTCACATATCCATCTCAATGCAGTATAGCAATTTCTTACCCATACACTTATTCTAAAGCTCATACAAAATGATGCATTCAGCTAAACTTTCATAGGTAGCAGTTATTTGCCTGCTGGCCTTGGACTTACAACTTCTTGATGGCTTTTCCCCACTGTCTTTCTTCCTGCAAACTTCTCACAAGGCAACCAAAAGGGGAAACTGGCAGGAGTTCTAGGGAGGAAGGGAGCAAGGAAACAAAGATTTCCAACACTCCATGCCATTTTTCCACAAGGAAAGTCAATGGAAGCTGGCAGGGAGTCTCAAGTCATTCCTGCACCTGCTGCTTGTTTGTTTATCTGTTTGTTTATTATTTATTTGTTTGTTTATTTAGCTAGTCTGCTATGGCATTCTGTGTTTTTGGTTTAAGTAAGAAAATATCTCTGAAATGATACCTTAACACACGGGTAACAAACTCGCCGTGTCACATTGCCGTCACATGATGTGACATTTTTTCCCTTTGCAGAGCTGGGGTGGGTATGGCCTTCATGTGACGCATGTGGCCTGCAGGCCGCCAGTTTGACACCCCTGCCTTAACAGGTCAAAGGTAGCTTAACTTATGATTTGTTTTTAATTATTAAAATTTATATTAAACAACACAGAACACAGCTGTAGCTTTAAGATGGCTTTTTACTTTTCAAAGACCATAGGTGAAATATATCTGCTGAATAATCTGATTTCTGTGTTATTAAAAAATGTGAAAGGAAAAGAGCCACTGGAGAATGGGGCAGATGAAGTTCTTATATCAACTGTGAAGCCCTTTCCTTTTTCTTGACTTAATATAGTACATTAAACTTGAATTAAAACTTATAATGCTGATTGATTTTATTAGTCTTATAAATGGAGGGGAAAAAGAGGGAGGCATATAATTTCAACCTTCACTTGACTTTGACTTAAAGCTTTTTAAATGTCTGAATTGCCTCCTATCTTATCAGAAAGACAGGTTTGCCCAATGTAGATTAATTAGACAGTGGTCAGGAGTTACACTGAAAGTTTTTTTAATTTCTCTTTTTTCTGGACCTTATTAATTAAGTAGTAACAAGAAATATAATTATTTGATTATTATATGATTCATAAACATTTTTATTACTTACATAGGTTTTATTTTTCTGATTTCAACCATACTCTGAAGTTGATCTGAAGTGATAAAGAAATATGGAAATACAGATAATAGGAAATAAATGTACTGTGGAGGAAATAATATTCTGAGATAATAAAATACCTACTTTTCATGAAAATGTATAATTAACTCTTTATTGCAAAACTTCATTACACAGGATACATATGCCTATTTCGTCAGGTAAATAAAGAAAAATATTTTAAGCAAGTCTGATTCTTTGGAAGAATATTTTGATGCAATGTCATGTAAATTTATTCTAGTTCATAAAGCAGAACTTTGTTGCATTCAAACCTAGTCTGATATAAGAATTTATTCCAAAAGAGCTGATCAACTATTCTGAATAGTGTATCTGTATACTGCTTACACTTTCTATTTAGACAAAGTATGGGTATGTTTGCTTGCAAGATAATCTCTAGATAGCAATCTTACGTTGCATAAAATAGCATAAACTTCCTTCAGCTAAAACTGAGCATTGACTGTAACTATGGCCCACTTATCACAATGTGCCCAAATTGACCAGTACTTACCTTATGAACTAGGAATGCTACATGAGACACAGGTAGACTACTGACCTAGTCTATCATTTTTTTATTTTACTGACCCTGAATATGAAAGCCTTAATTAATTAAGAAATGGATGGGGGCAAGAAAAATAGCTACACTGTGCTGAAAACTAAGAGAAAGAGGAACAAATGTAGTCTAATCTTTTAGAATGAAATTGATGAATACATGCAAGTAAATGAAGGTGTAGCTTTAATTATCAATTGAACGACTAAAATCTATTCTGTATGTCAGGACTGTCAAACTTGCAGCATGAGCTGGCCATGCCCATGCCTGGTTTAGCAAAAGGGAAAAAAAGTCACAATACATCATGTGACACCGCCATGATGACACAAGTTTGACACTCCTGCTCTATGTTATATCATGTTATATATGTCATGTGAATTGGTGCTATCTAGGTTGTTGTGGGCATCTATGAAAGTAGGAATAATGTTATTGCTACTCGTTAACTTCAGTAAACTGAGATAACAGAAGAAGCAAAGGTGTGTTTGAGGGAGAGTTAAGCAACGTTATAAATAAATATGTGTACTGAAAAAATTTGTTCACCTAGATAACATAAATGTATGGTAGAGAAATGAAAGAGGTAATTCACTGAAGAATGAATGGAAATGTTAAGTATTTGGTGAATATTTGATTACCAAAAAAGTTTGAACTTATATTATAATTCTGTTATATATTATCCTGTATTCTGTTATGTTAAATTCTCAAAATTATTCTAAATAAATAGAAAAATATGCCCGTAAGGTTGTTTTCAAGAATAATGATTACGAGAACTTTGGATATTAGAAAAATTAGATTTTTTTTTCACATTAAATATATTGCATCTAAAATACTACAAACAGATGGATTAGTTTCAAGTTGAATATTAATCTTTTATTTTCTAAATTTGTGCAGATATTTAAGACAGTACAGTTTAGAAATATGTACCTTTAATGTACACTCATCTTAAAATATCCTGATTTTGCTGTAGAATTACAAGTTGGTAATAACCATATCCAGCTATTTGTTGCACTTGGTGTACTTAGCAATGCTAAGTAGTTTGTTGAACAGTGATTCTTTGAATAGTTTGGCAGAGGATTCCTCCATTTCCTGTATAGCATTAGAGATTATCTTGATTGACCCTGGCAGTACTTTTCTGTCAGCATTTTCACTAGAAACTTTCAGTAAATAACAGATCAAGTATATATATATATTACTTTATTTGGAAATTACACAAACAACTCTTCGATTTTTTTCAACAAAGTAAGAAAGGACATTTTTAAAATGGTAAAATTGTTTTCATATTGGCTTTTATGTGCCATCAAGTCATTGTTGATTCTGGACTTTCTGACAGTTTTCCTGTGAAAGTTGGCATGCACTAAGTATTGGCATTATTGCTGTTGCTGTTCATTCATGTCATGGATATGTCATGTAAAGGCTGCATCACAATGCACATTGTCTACACTGACAATGTCCTGCTTGGGAAGACAAGAAGTGTAGCGCTGTGTCCAGAAAAAAATGAGTTGACTTAGCCAATTTGGTTTGTGTCGCAGTATCAAGAAGACTAAATAGAGTATCCTGATGCTGGTAGAGTCCAAAGGATGTCTGAAGTTGCAAGTGACATGGGGTGGCCATATTTGGGTCAATAAATTTAATATGCTTGTAATTGGATATAATGAAATTATGATCTATGGTTTTTATCAATTTCATGGAATTAAGGGAAAAACTACATGTATAAAGTTAGTAATTATGTACCTTGCAAATACTTGAGAAACATGTAGCCTGGTAGAAGCTAAGTTGTTTAAAACAACACAACTTTTACAAAACAGTTTTACACAGTGGATTAGTTGACCTGTCCAGCATCTGAGATGTTCTTCTGAACCATGTTTCCATTTCTTATGACAAGCCAACTTGTTCTCATTGATGTTGGTAACACTTGCATACTGATGGACCATTATTTTTGCCTAGATTCATGATGACATGGTCAACCATATAATTTTAATCAATCAAAGAACATAGTGCCTGAACATAGTGTATTCTGGAATATGTAATATTCAGAGATTCTGTATTAAATACATTTGGAAACCATAATGTTGCTTCCTGTGTTTGGAATATGCAATATTTCTACTGCATAACATTTTCTTTTGATCTTGTCTCTTTTTTGCCTGAACTTTGCAAGAATTTATTGAACTAAAAATGATTAAGGGTTTTTGTTGTTTGACATAAAGAATAATTTTGAATATGTATTAGCTTTACTTAAGACCAACAGGTAATAGGTTACAATAAATGGGCAAATTGCAATTACTAAGTAGTGTGACTTGAAGACAGTTAACAGAAAAAAAAAACTGGATTTTTTTTTGCTGTAACATTTTTCATCATGAAATATAAACATAAATTATGATAGGTATAAGGGTGGTTTTAAAGTAAATAAACAACCTAATCTCTCTGCTCTCTTCCTCCCTCCTCCCCTCTTTCTGTCTGTTTAGTCTTGTCTCATATGAATTCTAAGTGGGCCTTGCACAGTCTTTTTGTTTTCTGAAAATTAAATATACCCTAATGCCTTATCTGATCATATGTGCTCAAAACATTGTGCCTTGACTGATTTTTGCTGTAGCCTTAATGTTTCAAGAACATTGCTAATTAATTTACACTTTCCATTTTCTAAACTATATTTCTTAGTATTTCTTGTTAGCTTCCAAGAAAATGTTGACAGGATTGATTGAAAGGGCCTTCTTCAATCATGCTACAATAGTAATTTCTCCCTTTGGAAGCTGAAGTCAATCATTGCTTCAGGTGCATTATGAAGGTTAAGATTACAGTTTTAGCATACATTCAGTTGCGAGGTAGTTCATAGAAATATTATCATGGTGAGAAAGGAAAAAAAAACTTTAATCTTTGCTTTATGCAGGTAATTATCTCTGGAATGGCATCTGCTGAGTTAGCCCTTACTAGTTTTACTTTAATGTTTGTCCTCCTCAGTTTTTAATGCTATTTTCAATCCATGTAGGAGCAATTGAATTTTCCTGCAGAAAGAAAGAAAAATCAACTATCCACTAGAGAATCAGATTGTAGCAAGAATTAGCTATAACTGCTGCCAATGAATATCTCAAAATAGACTAAGCAGCCAAAGGAAGCCTGGCTGAAATAAAAATTTAGAAGGAGAGGACAGTTGCTTGGATGAATTGTACCCATACTGTATTAACGTAGATCACAAAAAACTACTTGCTATGTATTCTAATGTTGAAAAATTGAAAACGTATCCTGAATCCTATTAATAATTAACTATTGCGAAGGGCAGAGCCTATCGCCAAATATCAAAAATAATTCTGCCTTATCTCTTTTTGCATGACAGGTAACATGTTTTCTTCTCCTTCCCTTTCCCACCAATGTTTTTTAGTCTTCATCCCCCAGCTGTTGTTGTTTTTTTTTTAAATACTATTTCTGATTTCTCTCCTCCTTTTTTTTGTGTTACTTTCGTATTTGTTTTCTTATCCAGCATCGGATCTTGCTACAATGCTGTTTCCTGTGCTCACTGTGCTACTGCCTGGATTCTCTTGGAAGAAAGAAACTTAGATTTGGAAACATCTTTTATTCAAAAGAATATTTATCAGAGTTTCAGAAAAGAGCTAGTAGTTTGGTAATATGGCAACCTAGATCAATAGAAGTCACCTGTCTAAGGGGTGATTTTTTTTTCAAGTAGAAAAAGAAGTAAGCAAGGCAATAAATTTTGGATAGCAAAATTCAGGAAGAGAACTCAGGAATGCCCAGTGGGAATAAGAGTGATAGGTACGGTGCTGATATATACAGATGTTGATAAATTTGATGTTTAAATCATTCCTTCATTAATTGTTGAAGAGTGAATAGATGAGTTTCTTTTTTTTCATATTAATACAAAAGAAGGTGACTTTTATTTCATTTCCATTTAATTTAAACTTAATCTAAATTTACATACTTAATTCTTTCCAATTTATGAACCAGAATGCAGTTTTATTTCAGGTTTCTCATATTTTTGAACTTTGCAGGCAATTCCAAAACCAGTTAAGGAAAAGTCTGTATAAAATATATCTCAGGAGAAATTTATAGGAAAATACGCGTAAAGGATTATGTTATGAAATGTTAATTTATATTGCTAATTAATATTGCTGGTCCATGTATGATATGCCATATGATTGATTGATAAATAAATAAATAAATAAATAAGTTACATAAGTAATCAGTTAATATCTTAATTATAACTTAAATATCACTTGATAAATCATTTAGCCACACTGGATTAACTTTGTTTATTCTTCCCTTTAGTTCCTACATTCTATTCTTCCTTGATGGAAAGTTTAATTAAACTATTAATTTTTTGTAGTCACACGATGGCCAAAGCTGAAGAAAACTAGAAACTGGGAATCGTTGAAATTATCAGTATCAAAGGAAAATTGAATTTTTTTCTGATTTTGTTCTGTAAAATCACAATTTGTATGCCTTTTTAAATTGTGAAAACTTTCTATGTTTTTTGACAAAAATAACATTGATTAAATTAAGACAAATTATTTTAAAAATACGATCAATTAAATGTGTTTATATTCATTTATTTTATAATGTCATTTAATGAACTATGTTGAATTATGTAAATTTCATTCTAATAATATGATTGTAGGAGAATCACATCTCATTTCATAACACTAGATATAATTCTTCTTGGATTTATAGGTCAGGAAAAGAAATGAAACAAAATTGCTTCTGTGCTTACTCTGATGGATTATCTGCTTACTTCTGAACACTTTACACTTTGGGATAGTAGCCAAAGGCTATATATCCAAGTGAATTGTATTCTGCTGCAGAGTTTAGAGTTATCAGTCTGGAGATATTGAAGCTTCAAGACCTTATGGAAAAGAATTATTGCACTAAATTAGCTTTGCACTTAGTTATATAGCAGATGATCATATAGCAGAAAAGTTCTTGTACCAAAAAGTACTTTTTCTTAACTCTGCAAGTTCATTAGCTCTTTCGTGTGGAAAGATTCTTTGCATTGACACGGCAAAACTATTTCACCTTGATCTACAACAAAAATATCTTATGTTGCCTAAGGAGGCACAAGATCTGAGTAAGGATTTCCTCACTTTCAGACCTTTCCTGGGTTACTCAGTTGAAAATCTCTTCACCCAAATCCAAATATTTAAAAATAGTTATGTTACACATTTTAACTGAACTACCAGTTTTATGGGGTGTTTAATATTTGTTTTAAGATGATGTCTTGGATCAGAGTTTTGTTTACTGCAATGGCTTTCATATATGGGAGAATAAAACAGATATGCCTGATGTTTAGTCTGTATTTGACATTTTTATCCACATCATTCCTAAGGACGGGGAATAAGGAGATTTGTTGTTATTATATAATCAAGTGGAAAATAGCTTTTTGTTATGTATTTATGCATTGGTGATGTAGGAAAAAGAGAATATATAAAACCCACTCAAAGTTATAAAAGTCAAAATGTATGTTTGGGAATTTTTCAGTTGTGGAGAGTAATCAGTCAGAAGACATAACAAGGTAATATTCTTACAAATGAAAAATGGTTCTCCCATAAATTGGAGAAAGTGACAGCAGTCCAGTGGAAAGGTAGCAGGAGGTACTGTATGTCAAGTGTGCTCAAGACAAGCCTTGTTGGTCATTTTAAAAGTGTATTGGAACTGTAGTCACTTGGAGTAGTCAGTGTTGAATTAGGTTCATGCACATTGGACATCTCACCTCAATTCCTTTGGAACACACACCTAGCCTGGCACCTAGAATTTTTACATATAAATATATATATTTCGTTTTAGAAAGTGAATAATAAAGCTTATAAACTGCATCTGTTTTTACATGTCTGAGACTTTGATTAAAAAAAATAAATAGCACAGGAAGTGTCATAAACACTCTCTTTACTAGTCATAAAGTCTAGTGTTTCCAAATTAAGAACTTTTTTATTACACAAATTGTACAAAAGGTTTTTAGATGACATCATAATAGCCTAGACTAAGTTTTTTTGGGGAAAAAAGCTTTATAAGCTTTGGTGTTCCAGATAAGGTTCAGATTATACTAAAATGAGAGTGACATGTTTAAGGTTCAACATAGTTATTCAGACTTTTTTTGAGTAAATTCTACTGGCAGTAAATTAGATATAGAAATTGTCAGATGCTTAAAAATCACAATGTTTATTTTATCCTTTGATGGCCTTCTAACTTTTCCTTTTGCTAGAAAAAGGCACTTTTCAGGGATAAGCAATTTCTGAGCAGAATAATACTACATAAAACATAGATATTTGCACAAATATCTATGTGCAAATTTGTATATTTGTACAAATCCTCATATAAGATTTTATACAAGCTCATTTTCAGATTACTTCAAAAATGTATTACAATATGCAGTGTAGGAGCATGCAATTAAAACTTTTCAAGGGGTTTTAATACAGTTGACTGACCATTGACATTGAAATCTTCAATATTTATATGTGCTACAATATTTATGTGTCAGATAATTTTAGATAATCATATTTAAGGCTGAGCTCTTTCCTTTTGAAAACTTAAGTATATGTTGAGGCCTCTCACCCTATATATATGAGCTAAATAGCACCAGACTTGAATGTGAAGCTTCTTCTGTTACAAGTAAAAAAATATGAAAATCATATGAATTTGTAATTTATTTATAGATAGAATAAAATATTTAAGTCATACAATATTCTCTAAAAATCTCATCTAAGAAAATTTGGAGTTTCTTTTTAATGTATGTATCTGGATTATGCTAACATATTTATTTTATATTGAAGAAAAAAAATTGTGATCTTAATATTACCAGGCTAAACATATCCCAAATGAAAAATTATTGTCATTCATATATTTATTCAATGAGTTAATATATTCATTCAACAAAAATGACTCCTGATAGTTTACAAAAAAAGAATAAAAGATAAAAGTGAATCAAAAGATAAAAAAAAAACAATAAGTGTAATCCCCAATAACCGTTTATGTCACAGTTTCCAACAAGCTAACAAGGGGTCAATCTAAATTTGGAGGTGAGAAAAATGATGGGCACTTTGTATGCGGAAAAGGTGGTTTTGTAAGTAATTCAGTGTCAACAACATAGGGCTTTATACTGTAGGTTAAAATTAACAGTTTGAATTGCACCCACAAAGCTG
The DNA here is from genome assembly GCA_032468155.1 of Oxyrhabdium leporinum. Taxonomy (NCBI): domain Eukaryota; kingdom Metazoa; phylum Chordata; class Lepidosauria; order Squamata; family Cyclocoridae; genus Oxyrhabdium; species Oxyrhabdium leporinum. The sequence continues at coordinate 60,349 of JANHFL010003409.1, read as the reverse complement.
TTGATAATTAAATGCACAAAAACAGCTACTATATAATTATAGCTACTTTGGTGTGCTGTTATAATAAAATTATAATTTGATAGATAGTATGCTATTTATCCAATAGATTTGTTAATTGCTCAGCCCAGATTACTTTGCCCGAGCTACAAGGCTTTAAATAAAATTGAAAAGCAAAGAAGGGGCAAAGCTTGTGAGTGTAGGGACCATTTAGTGAACAGACCAGTACAAAATCCCACGATTGTGAGCTAGACTAGAAAGCGGTGGGGGAAAAAATCCCAGAATTCACCAATACCAGCAATTGATATTGATGTTAATAATACTATGTTAATGTATCCATGAAATTATCATGAATTGAGTAATTTTTATTCTTTATTAGATTTCCCCCACTTTTGGGGAAAAAAGGTATCTCATACAGATTAAATTCAGTTTAGATTTTGTATAGATAAATGGGTTCTTTTTCAAAGACCCCTTTACTGTCCTGTCCAAAAGTACTTCAATTCTTTCTTCTTTTTTTACTTCAGCAAGAAACTTCCATTGTGCAATGAATGTCAGTTTGAAATTCTGTAATATAGCTGCTTTTATTATGTAATAAAATACATCAGTGTAATAGAGGATAGAATAAAGCAGTGGTAGCAAACCTTTGGCACGTGTACCAGAGGTAGCATGCAGAACCCTCTCTGTGGGCAGGTGCACCGTCACCCCAAAATCAATAAACCAAGAGCTTTATAGGGTTTTGCCTCTCTTGGAAGCAGGACTCTCTGGCTGAGCATCTGGGAGGCCAGCAGGGCCTGGGAAATTTTGGCAGAAAAGATTTGCAGTTGCCTTCTCGACCTCAGAAGCCCTGAGGGAGCAGAGCCCCCCTTCTACCCTCTGAAACCGGGAAAGGGGCATGGTGAGTGGGTGGGGGAGGGTCCGCCATGACTGAAGGTGGCCTCAGAGGGAGTTTCTCCCATCGGGGCTGCGCTGAAGCGGAAGAGCTAATGGAGGCCCAGGGGTCTCCCCTTCAGGCAGGGAGCCCGATGGGGGAAGTGACGGCCTGAGCGGCCTCCCCAAGGAGCCCTGCAGCTCCGAGGCTGAGCGCTGGCGCTTCCGCAGTTGTTGCTCCTGGAGCTGGTGGGCTGGCTGAGGGAGTGCAGGGCAGAGAGCTATGTCCAGGCAGTAGCCCTGGCTGAAGGCTGCCTGCACGGCCCTGCAACTGCCCCGGACTCCTGAAAGGGGCCGCAGGTGAGGGACTTTCATCCTCTTCTACGCCACTTGTCTCTTCCTTGCAGATAAATAATAGAGAAAAGACATCCAGACAATACATGTGTGGTTGGTGTAATTGTATGTGGGAATTACTTTGGAGGATGGGGACAAGTCATAGATTGGACAGTCATAATTTAAAAGATAGTCTCAATTCCCACATGGCGATGGAGGTGGACGGGTGGGAAAAATATAAAAATCTCCTACTTTTGCATCAAGTAAAAAGGAGAGGGTGGGAAAAATACTTTGAGAATTGCATGACTTTACAATATAGATAGAGCTAATCTTCATTGTCATGGTTCTTGCCTGGACTACCTCGAAGGAAAATAGGAAATAAAAAAGAAGCAATAAAATATTTCACAAAAATGTCAGGCGTTTATCTAGAAATAACAGCAACCCACAAAGCAGGAGTTCTCAAGTTCTCCTATTTTGACTTGGGTTGCAAAAATACAATTGGAGAGGAAAAAAAGTAATACAAGTAAGCTAACATGATTATAGTCATTTGAAAGTAGCTAAAGCAGGCTATTCTTTCAGTTGCAGGAGCCATATATGGGGGAAATCTCAGCAGAGCACCAGGGATGAGATCAATCAATTCTTAGTAGACTTAGTTTGCTATCAAACTTACAAAGTATGAACTAAGATTAGACAATTTATCAGCATGCAAAAATCACATTAATTGTTCAAAAGCATGCCAAATGCAAACTTTTACCTTTCAATAAAAAGTTGTTTATATCATTGAAAGCTCTTTTATTGAGTTTTTCTTTTAAGACGTTAATGTATGATTTGTTTTTTCTAAACTAAAACCTCAGTATTCAGGTTAAATTGCCGTGTTGGCACTTTGCGATAAATAAGTGGGTTTTGGATTGCAATTTGGGCACTCGGTCTCTAAAAGGTTCACCATCACTGGAATAAAGGATAGAATGTTTTGCAAGGTGTATTTTAATTTTCATTGCCTTCTCCAACACCATGTTGCTCATTCATCACATGCATCATTATGTTACTTTTTTATTATATCAACATTTCATTATAATTTCATCTACTGTTCCATTTTCCCCCTAAATTGGAATTGCCAAAGTTGAATTTACTGCTTCTGAATATCACTAATAAATAATTAAGACCAACTTGGGGAATTTATGGTCCTCTAGTCACAGAATAATAACTTTCAACATACCATGTTGCTTAGGACTCTAGGGATTGTAATTCAGCAACATGCAGAGAGCTTCCCATTCCCCCAACTGTGTTTCAGATTATAAATTAGGGAAACCAACATGATGCCATTTACTATAGCTCCATCTAAATAATGATAAAATTTGTCAAGATACATTCACAATCAAAATAAAAAAGAGTTATTATTCTGAATTCTAGTTGTGTGTCAAGATATGTTGCATTTGTATCATCTTCTTTATACTCATTAGAATCACTTTATACTCATTAGAATTTTATGTCTTCAAATGTAAATCAACAAACACCACTTCTAGCAATATTTTCCAATATTTTCCATTTCTTTTCATTATATTTATATTAAAATCTGTAGGTGCTATTTATATTATAGATGCTAATGTTTATGGTTAAATGGCATTATTTATTCCATTTAAATATGCAACATTTTTTTCTTAGGCTGATTATCATTTGAATTGAGTAATAAACAGAATAATATTGTAATGTTAAGAACTGAATGGATTTTGTTACCTGATGGTATTACTGAGGGCCAGGTACAAGATGGCCAAAAGGGCAGAGATGAGGGGAGAATTGGCAGGTAAGGGAAGGCAGTCCCTTACCTTACTAAAGCTCAGGGTTGGTAAGAAGCAAACCTGGAATGACTTGGATTGGGGTAGGTACTTGCTTAACAAGCCATGATTCTTGTTTAATAATGGCAATAGAGATTCCCAAGATTGCAGTTGTTCAGCAATGTGGTCACATGACATTTCATCTTGCAACCACATAAATTAGTGATGGAAATTCCAGTTTTAATTGTGATCATAAATTAAAGACTATCTATATACATCCTATATACTGTTGTATATCTAATACTTGTAAATAACTAAACTCCTGTAATATAAAAATAATAAGCAATAATCTTGGAAAGATGAGTTTATGAATAAGTTTGGATTATACAATTTTTCATATATTCTCAATTATGCATATCCTTCATGACTACAAACTTAATAATAGGTCTCACTTTGCTAAAGAATATTAATTATTCTGTCTACATTTAAAATATGTACATAAAATATTCTTAAAACATCTTTGTTTATAAGAGTGGGCAGATGTTATAAAATGAATCTTATGTAAGAATTTAAATACCAAATATGTGAAACTATGGGGACAACAGTAAATTAAAATTAGGCTTTCAGTCTTAGTATTAAAAACAGTGTTTTCCTTAATCATGAAATTACTTCCATTGTATATTGTCTGCACAAAACTGCTGTGAGCTTTTTAGGTAAATCAGAGTATTGAGCTTTGTAGAATATCTCAGTCACATTACAATTGATAATATATGTTTCAAAGAAGATGTAGTGACTCTCTTACAATGATCAGTAATGTCTTGACATGCATACTTGATTGATGTAGTAGCTTCTTAAAAAAATTAACACAGTTTAGAACAGATTATTCATTTTAACTCAAAACTCAGATTCAGGATTTGCCTAAAGATAAACAATATCTGTAGTTATCAATATGCACATTTCTCATAACTGAGAAAGAAAATAGATAGGACAATACATGCCCCTTTAGACATCAAAAATTTGTATGTTTTACTGTTGTGTATTTATATTTCCTTACAAAGGAATAATGAATGGATGCATTTTAATCTTGTACAATCTAATCTTGTTAGTGTAGCCTTTAGGACAAATGTTTAGAAATGTAAAATGCCATTCAAAGAATCCAGTTGCATTAAACATGCAACTGAATACTGTGAAAATAATGAATCAACAATATCTGTGGAATAAAGTTTTAAAAGCAGATCTATTATTTGTACTTTCATCTTCACTTTCATTTTTGTTTGATTTTGAATTTGTTTCTTTGTCATTTACTAGGTCATGATTTTATGATGTAGAATGAAAATCTTTTATGTTCCTTTGTTGTTTTGATGTTTAATTGTTTAATTTTGCATATCAAGAAGAGAGGCTTGAGATAGAATACCAAAGTGACAAATGAAGTAAATAAATGAACTATAGTAAAGTCAATGAAAAGATGAACTATCCTCAAATACATAGTTATTTGCAGATGACTGGCAACATGATACTTGAAACGTTTCTCCTGATTTGTATATTACTTGAGGAAAGAAGCTTTTTCCTTTTGCCCTCTAGAAACCCACATCTCAAACACATGAAGATGTGTTATGACTGTCTTATATGTTTCAAAGAAGATGGGGCCTCCAAAGTGCTGCAGGGAGCCGTCCTTGACTCAGAAGGTTATAAAGGGGAAGAAAGGTAAAATATTTTACCTTTCAGGCATGCAGGATTCTGCTACTATAGCCTATGTCAATTTGTAGTTCTAGTCTTCCTATAGAGTCATTTTTTTATTCTGGTCTCTCTCTCATAAGGTGATCAAGTAGATAAAGTAAGTATTAAAAAAACAATCACAGAAATGTACACCTCTATATTTTTATAAGTGTATAAAATGATGTGTGTGGAGGTGCGGTCACGTGTCATGCCC
>JANHFL010003409.1:0-16825 GCA_032468155.1 Oxyrhabdium leporinum | reverse complement strand
TACTCCAAATATTTTCTTTATGTCCCAAGCTTAATCTATCTGCTCCTCTGGAGAGCTCCTTGTATCTTCCAGCACCTATTTAGGTTGCTCTATCAATCCAATCTTATATTATACTCCTCCGGGGTCTTTTCAGTGGTATTTCCTTTCATATTATCACATTGGATGAGCAGATTTTAATAATGTGTTATTCTTCCTTTCATCAGCAGGTGGCGCTCTTTAGTTAAATTTCAATATTAATCATTTTCAATCCATTCCAATCTTCCACACTTTAAAAGTAATATCAGTTTTGGGTAAATAGTCCCAGCATTTCAAGGTGCCTGTCCAACAAAACACCTGTTCATTTCAAAAAGTCCAATTTTCTGTATTTTTAGCAAGTTTTTTGTCTTTTCTCTCTCTAATTCCTCCTTCAAATTCAGTGGGTTTTTTTCCAAAGTGCCAAGTCACTGATAATTAAGTAGTTGTGGGTCCTTTTGCAAATTCTTTTGGGGTTTCAAATAAGATAAAAAGTTCTTCTCACCCAGTTCCAAGCACTGTTTACCTATTTTGCTCCAGCACTCTCTTAGATCTTTTTTGGCTGTCCTAACTTCGCAGCGGCCATCTTAGACCGCCTCTTCTGTTCATCATGGCATAGAGGGAAATAACCCGAGGGTTCACTAGGAGATTGCGATCTCTCCTGTGACCACACCGAGTGCTCCTCCTTAGCTTCTCCACCCCTCCAAGGCGGCTTTTGGCTTCTTACAGAGCCCAGAAACAAAGAGAAGCTAGCACAGAAATGGAGCCCTCCGTTTCTATGTCTGGTGTCTGGAAGTCAATTTTATGTTTTTATGTCATGACGCTGTCCATACACTGCTCTTATTTAGCTATTACTTCTATTGCCATCCATACAGTTTATTTCCTTTTTCCTTTTTAACATTTGTTTCTTTAAATGTATCAAAATGATCAATCAGCAAATTGTCCTTTATTAGTTCTTTGCTGGATTTGCAGACCTAGTGCTGAATTTGTTTTATTACCTGAAATAATAATATAAATGTGTTGTGGGTAGTTCACATTAATTTATGAAGAGGGCCAATTGGCTTATTATCAGTTTATTTAAAACTGATAATGAAATTAACAGAGATTATGATGAAACTGAATGTTGCTAAATTATAGATAATTACCAGACCTATCATTTTAGAATAAAACTAATCACTTGAAAGATTACAGGTAATTATTTTGAGCATGCATGTGTGCCATAATAAAATAATTGTTGCTGCTTTGATGAAAACAGTGACAACATATTTAGCAAAATAAGATTCAATAGAAACAGCTGCCCAGGAGGTAGAAGTACTTTCTATTTTTAAAATATTCTCTAATCCACTCATTAATTTTGGTATTCTTATCAATCATCCTTCTCAGTTATTCACATCACGTCTATGGAAGTTATTTCTCTAGGTGTGTTTTTGGTCTGTGCTGTTTTAATATAATTCCCACCACCCCTTTGGTAAGACTTTAACATATGGCATTGTAAAAGGTGATTTTAGATTTGTAGTTATTCATCAAAATGTCATACATTTTCCACTAAGAACAAAAAAAAAAATCACAAAAATAACTGGGACATAATTAGAGGCTTAGCTATACCTGAGTACTGGTGTGGTATCCAAGACACACCAAGTTTTACCTATAGCTGTGACCTAATTTTTCTATGTTACATATTATTTATAGCTATAACATGGTTTCTCTGTTATATGCCTTCATATTATTTTTGAATTACATTTCTTTTTCTAAAATACCTGCAGCAGTTTCTAACCCAAGAAACCATCAAGTTTTATATGGCTCCTCCAATAATATGCCTTTGCAGGATTTCTACATCTTTGTTTCCCTGCACTCTGCACTTGAACTTTCTTGATATCTTTTGCTCAAAATCCATATTGAGCATAGACATCAGCTCACTAATCTTTTCTTTAGAAGAGGTGGTAGCCATAGGATCCCCAAAGGGAATTCATTTGTAGCACCTAATGTGTGTTTGCCCATATACCTGATAAAGCCAAACTGTTTAAAATGTCATCACATTGATATAGATGCCTCTCACCTTAATAGATTGTGAAAGTTTTCTCTGTGTAATAAAAGCTTCAAAGTGTATTAAATTATTCAGAGCCCCAGTCAATTAAAATATGAATTAATGTATGTATTTATAAATGAGAGCAAAATGGAATTTGAAAGTTGTCACTCTGTGTACATTAGTCCAGGATTCACTATTTTAGAGTCTTTCATTTGCCAATAAAATCAGATTCCTGTGTTGGTAGTGGAACAATTTTATGTTGCAGAACTCAAAATGGTGTGCGTCTATCCAGTAACTGGATATAATAATAACAGCAAGATGAGACATTAGTATTTTTATTTCTGTTTCAGATCAGCTTCAAAACATGTAGCTAAAGATCTTGGAAATATAGAAGAAAATAAAAAGTTAGAAGAAAACAATCATAAATTGGAAGCTTGAAACACCAAACTATTTGGTTGCCATTCCAGGTATGTTTTAACAACTTTATAATGTATTATCTCCTCTGAATATAATGTAATCCTTACGCTAATTAAATTATGGGATAAGGAATTTCTTATATGTATTTATATCAAGATAAATCCAAGTCTAACCTTTAAAATTTAAAGTGCCTTCCACAGCAATAGTTTGCTGTCATTTTCAATGTTTCGGGGGGAAATATGCTCTAAAATGTACTGTAAGTTACACTTTATAGCCAATTGAATCAGTTTTGTCTTAGACAATCCTTTAGAAGGCATAGGGAGTACCCTTGAAAAAAAGGAGGAAGAGTTACTATTCTGGCAACAGTTAGTTAAGCAGGGTTTCAGCCAGGCCAAGAAACTAATTTGAGAAAATGTCTCAGACAAACCTCTCTTTAGTTCACATGAAAATAAAATGAGAGAGGGAAAGCGCATTCAGACTACAAAATTTTGTTACTGTAGCTATCACAATAAAAGTACTTCTGATTTATACACACTGAATGAACTAGGAATGCCATGAAAGTGGTTGATTCAACTCATTCCAAGTCTCAAATATACCACCAGGAGAAAACATTAAGTATCTACGGAGAGAGTGAGGAAGACTAGATCAACAATTTGGTTCATTCCCATGTGCTAATTTTGTGCCATTTCAAAGAAAAGGTTCATTTCTGAAATCATACGTTTGATCACAGAAACTTCAACGTTCACTGTGAAAGTTTTATTTATTTTATGGATAACTCTTACATTACAGTGTGGATGCCAGTCAGTTACATTTTCTGCCATTTCATATTGTGAGTATTGTGTAACATGTCTTATAATTTTTAGGCAGAAGTAATAGCTATTAAAATATTAATTAAAATGGTTCTATTAGGGAAGAGAAGATGCCTCCCTGTTTTAGAGATGCACATTTTTTTAGCCAGTCTTTATGCGTAAATAGTCTTTATACATATAGAATGAGTCCAAATTTCCTGGAAACTTACCTGTTAATCAGGATTTATATCATGATATCAATTACAGTTCCTGAAGAAGTAGGTTGGAAACAGATCCTCCTGGAGAAAAATCTGTCTGTTGTTATGAAAAATTGACACCAACTTGATGGTATATACAGGTCATCCTTGACTTAAAACCACAATTGGGACAGGAATTTCCATTGTAAGTTATTGTAAGTTGAGTCAGACCCAACTGTATGACAAGTTTCATAGCAGTCATTAAGCGAATCTCCATCACATTGTTGTTACGCAAATCATGTGGTTGTTAACTGAATCCAGCTTTCCCAATGGGTGTTTTTTGTCAAAAATCAGCAAAAACAGCTATCAAATTGTGTTCATGTGATTGCAGATACTACAACCAATCACAAACATGAGCTGGTTGCCAAGAACCTGAATTGTTATCACAAAGAGAGTGGTACAATGGCCATAAGTTAAATTATAAGTCACTTTTTCTAAGGCAGACATAACTTTGAATCTAAGTCAAAGTCTACCTGTACTCAATTATACTCTGATGTCATTAAAAATCCACAAGAAATGAACTACTGTTTCCACAGGCCTGATCTTATGCAGATTAATGGCTATTATAAAGGTTGTCCTATATCATCACTCCAGTATGGCTGTTGCTAACTCATTAAATTGGGTTAATGACAAAACTTTTCTGTATTTTTAAATTTTAGTTTGACAAATCTACTTTAACTATTGAACAAATAGACTAACTACTGAGATAAATCTCCCTTGGTAGACATCTTTGTATTTCTTGCCTTTCAATATCTAAGGCTTTCCAGCTTAGAAAGCTCTTAGGTAAGTGAAGTGGAATGATGTTCAAGATCCTGATAATATCAAACATGTTTCTCTGTAACAAATTCAGCTGTTTGTTTTTTCAAATGCCAAATTCAGAAGATAATGGATTGGATTAAGGATCTGACTCAGACATGCTTATAGTAAGAGCTAGGACACAATACGTCAGGAGTATTTCACAGTTTGGGCTTTTTCCTAGAGCCAGATAATGTAACCCTCTGGTTTTCCACATATAGGAAACAGCCGGAAGCATTTTTTAAAAAATTAGATTTAGCTGAGATACCAAGTTTGTCCTTTCTTGGAAGAAAATTGTGTTAAATTATATGGGCTGCCTACTTTTGTATTGATAATGTATTTCATTTCATACAGAATGCAGCAGGAATTCTTATCAAAGAGAACATATAATATCTGTTGTTAAAAATACTGCAGTGCTACATAATAGTTTTAAAATTATAGAGTGTGTTGATCTAGGTTACCTAAAAGAAATACCTTCTTTGTATGATCCTTTCAGTGGAACCACTCTAAATTTTTTGAATGTACATCCTGATTAGTTGGAGGAACAGGCTTATTTAGTGACTTTTAAAGGGAGCTTTAAAATATTTAAAATATTTTAATCTTTTTATTAATTATTTTAATGGATATTATTTTGTATTTAGTGTTATTATGGAAAATTACTAGGAAATTTCACTAGTTTAGAAAGATTCATCAGTATATTAATATACCTCTTGGCTGATAGGATGAAGGTAATATGATGTTGCCATACACAGGTTTGATTAAGATTAGAACTTTTTTTTTATCTTACCAAAAAATCTTAATTAACCAAAGACATATGAGCTCTATTTAGTATATAGCATCTTAAAATCTTAAATAGCAACAGTAATAACACAAAACCTGGCTATCTTCTTGGATATTTCAGATGGCCTTAGTCTGAAATTGGAACACAATTGTTTTATTGGGTAGTAGCTTGAGGATGAATGGAGACCCTAATTATAAGAAAATCCTAAATACTTATGTTCCTGTTTGGTGTAGTACATTAGATATAAAATTATTTCAATGCAATAAAGAGGTTAAATGAAAGAATTAGCATGTAAGAATTGGAAGATATATAGTAAATCATCTAGTCCACCTTTCTGTTCAGCATGGGAATACATTACTATAGATAGTTTTTGATTTATGACTATAACGGAGTCCAGAATGTTGGTCATGTGCTTGAAATCATTAGTTGAGGCATCATATGACCAGACTCAATTTTATAACCAGTTTTATAATGGTCATACAGTGAGTCACCATGGATGTAAAGTGAATCACAAGGTAGTTAAGTGAATCCATTCGTCCTAATGGATTTACAAAAACATTGTAAATTGTAGTCATAAGATCATGGGACAGTGCAACCCATAAATACAAACTGGTTGCCAAGCCTCTGAAATGTGATCATATCACTGAGGAGTGGGCAGTAGTTGTAACTTCAAATATGGGCTGTAAGTATTTTTAAGTCCATTTCAACTTCGAACAGTCATTAAACAGCCAGTCATAAGTCGAGGACTACCTGTGCTGCATTTCCAACAGATAGCCATCCAACCTCTGTTTAAAAGGGAGTCTTTTACTTCACCAAATGGTCTATTCTTGTACAATTCTTACCAATAGGATTTTTTTTTCTTGATGTCACATCACAACCTGTTTCCTTGAATGTAAATCTACATTTTCTTGTCCTGACTTCTGGAAGTTCTTAACTGTTCTGTTTCATCTTCTTCATGGCAAAACTTCAAATACTGGAAGACAGCTATTGATTTTCCTCACAGTCTTCTGTTTCCCTCACTAAACATCAGAGGAATTTTCATTAGTTATTTGCTTTATAAGCACAAAACAATGTATAAGTTAAGAGAGTTCAGTATGGATGTTAACTAGTTTCTCAAAAGCTCTTAAAAACAGTGTAATTGGGGAATAGTGGTAAACACTTCATAGCCAACTATTTCTGGAAGCTATTGTTATTCTAACAAGATATGATATGTAGTATATTGCTTTTGCTGCTAATTTCCACACTGCTGTCATTATTCAGTTGCTCATGTTTGCTACCTACTTTCTCTTATAGTTTTCAATTTAAATAATATATCAGCAAGAACTTTCTAGTATTATAAATGTGAGCAGTTATGGAGCAATTTCCTTTACTAATTGCTAGTTACATTAGAAAATAAAAATTCAATCATATCCTTCTGTGCCATTTATGCCATCTTTATACTGGTTCTTCATTTACTGTCTTTGTTCTGTTTTTAGAAAATAAACATAGACCAACTGAAGCATGAACATGGATTATGTTTAAGATATATAAGAAGATGTGATGGCTTTTCATGATTCAAGTATTATACAGATCATTGTTTCAAGTTTTCAAAAAATATATATCCAGTTTTCTCAAGCTTACAAAATTTCAGCAAAACTAATTTTGGCAACAGCCGTAATAATAGGTCAAAAATTGTGTTCAGTTTGAATATATATATTATTTTTTTGTAAATGTCTGCACTGAAGATTACTTTTGGTTTGCCTTTATGTAAATTTTTTACGTAGCTATTTTTATACACTGTAAGGCTTTGTTCTGGGAGTTGCTGGTAATCTGATGTATAGTGTTTTTATTTTCATCGTTTTTTGCACCCTTTAAAGAGGTACATTTCTAATTCTGACTGCTATCAGTAAATCTCCTACTTTGCACAGTGAGTATTTAATTTATGAAATTGCCTTATGGAAAAAAGGAAACATTTCTTTCTGTTTTTCAAAAATCACTGTAAGAAAAAATATTTTAAAAAATCTGTAAGGGAAAAATAGAAAAAAATCAAACTAACCACTTTATAATATAATAAAAATCTGCTAAACTATTAATAACATGTACATAATTGTCAAAGGGTAATCAGGTATTATTCAAGATTCATGTTATTGTGTATACCAATGTCTATTATGAAGTCTTTTTTAGACAGGAAAATCTTTTTATTGATAGCATTCTGAAAAACAATTGTTTTTTCAATTACATAATATATAGTATGAATGACTGGAATTAAGAATTAGTTCAGAATTTTTTTGTTATCCACTGCCTTAAAATTACCTTTGTTTTTTAAATTTCAAAAAGGAAAAAAAAATAATTGGACAATTTTTTTTCTTTCTTTTTTTAAGTAGTCATACTTAAGCTGCATTTTTCCACAAAATAGAATATATATATATTTTTGTGTGTATGTGTGTGTTTTTGTTAACACTACAGATATTGCACCTTGAGATGATTTTAGTGTTTTTAACTGGTACATAATTTATCAAAAGTACAGAAATTGTAACAATAAAATGAAATCTATGTATCTTTAGTTACACCCAAGACTGTAACTTTGTAGACCTGTTTTATGCTTGAGAATTTTTTTAGAAAGTTAGCATAAAAAGAAACATTTGGATAGATCAGGACAAATAGTTGTTTAGAAATGTTTCCTCTTTTAGCAGAAGACTAGCATTTGGGAGGACATAATAACTTTTTTTTTATCAGCAGGAAGATAGAATTAGAATAAGCATATGGTTATGAGTCTGGGAAAAGGATGAGTCTCTAGCTTATTGGAAAGTTGTTAGAAAAGAAACGGATGTGGAAATTAGGAAATGCATTTTGCCACATAGGAGAGGGAAAAACTGTTGTGAATTTGTAAAATGTTAAATGTTTGGGCAGTAGTGACTAATATCTTAAATAAAACCTTTCTATAATGTACTGGCATGGATTAAATACATGAAATGTTCTAGAAATTCAATAGTGTATACAAATACTACAGAAGAATCCTGTAAAAAGTCCTCTGCGCTGGTTAAGGCTTTATTTGGCAATGTAACAACAACAAATCTTGATAAATGTTAAACCAAAGTTAAAAGGGGATAAAACCAAAGTCTTGTGTTCTATATGGCTAAGCCATTTATGAAATCTATGTAAATACTGTGATTTTTTTTCTTTTTCTGATTTTCTTTTTTTAGAATTTGTTTACAATGATTCTAAAATTTTTAAGCACCTGTTTTCCAAAATAAAATGTGAACACATGCAAAAAAGATTATATATAATTTGTTCTGATGTGAAGTAATCACTACCTATAAGAGAAAATTCAACTATTATGAAGATAGGAAAGGGGGAAAAAGTTTTAAAGTGCTATATCTTGGCCTTGGATAATATGAAATATAAAAATGAATACAAAAAGTATTTCCATTTAGGAAAGGAGATTTCTTTGATCTATTAATAAAAAATAAAATTATGCACACAATTGCTTGACCATGCTTGTAATGAAACTGAAAGAGAAAAAAGTGGAAGTGCTTAAATTCTGCATCCATTGTCACCATGAGAAAGGACTAAAGCTCTCACATTTCTAAATTCTACTTACCAAGTTATTTTTTGTGGGTGTCTGCTCTACTGTTCAGAATTCATGCTCTACTGCTCTACTGTTCAGAATTCAGAATTTGTTACAGAAATCAGCAGTACAAATTAATTGTTGCTGTTAATGCCTGAAAGACAATAAAAGTGAAGTATGTTTTCCCATTCCCGTGTGACATTTCAGTTCAAAGATATTATTTGTGTATAAAATAAATTTTCGGATATTATGGTGGCATGAATCTTCAGCTTTTTTCAGGTATTTTGATGTGTGCCAAATGAAACACCTTCATGCATTTTATTTATCTTAATTTATACCGGTTTCTTATATAATTTATGAAAGTTAAAGTATTTAAAGGCAGAATTTAGCAGTTAATTGTGAGGTACTTGTTTTATTTGTTTTATTTTATTTTTATTCAGCTCTTTCATTATTAAGCCTGGATAACTTCACAGGTAGAATTTGAGTTCCAAGTTTTAGTTTTAGTTTTTTATCCAGCATCTTTATTCAAAACTGAATTCTCCAATATATTAAGATAAAATTAACTTTCAGGACTATGAACATGATTCAGCCATTTGTGCATGCTTATTATTTCAATGTTACAAGGAAACAACATATTTTATTGAAATTGCTTATTAATTTAATATTTCAGTTATAGGAAAAAATGATTCATTTTAGACCATTCTTTAAATTAAAAGTCCAGTAAAATTACTTCCATGTGAGTTACATCTTTGGCCAATAATCATTAAAAATAGAAACAGCAGGATAGGAATTCCAAATTTAAGCCAGAACTTTGTTTCAATTTACATTCAACATCTACTATTCTAATTCCCCTCTAGTTTTGTCATTTTCTTTCTTTTTCCCATTAAATTAGCAAGAAATATCAATCGTTTTACAGGGGTACTTTCATTATTTTGAAAATTATGAATAAGGAGGAGGTTTGGCAAAACATAATTCCCCTGAAAGAGAAAATGTTGAATATTCTCCATCTAGAAAAGCTTAAATCTATTTAAGTACTTCACAAAAACAAGTCTTGTAACTTTCAATTTTAAAGTTTAACAGAACATTCTTCTTATTTGCTCATAGTTTTTTAAACATTTGTGTGGGGGTGTGGGGGTGTTTGCAAGACAGGCAAGAATAAAAACTTTACTAATGCAAGCAGTGGAAAATAAATAACCTTTACTAACCAAGCTACTGATTAAGTTTCAATCACACTGATGTGATTTTAGACTATTCAGTACTTAACACTTTTCTCTGTCTAGGGGATTTTAATATATTACCTTTTCCATTTTGAAAGTGCAAACAAGGGAGAGGATATCAAAGAGAAGGATATCTTCTCTACATTTTTCTAGAGAAATATTGAATAAATCCCGTCACTGGAGTGACCCACCAGTCATAAGCCTTGCCCTTAAATCTGATTGATTTTACCAGCATTTTGTGGGAGATTGTTTTACTGGATTGGTTCCAGACCAATTAGAGAAAAACCAATCTGACAGGAAAGATTGTTTTGAAAATCTGGCAGAATGATGGCTGTCATAGCTGCTAAGAGGTCTTAATAGGTTAAATATGCACATCTAAACATGTTGAAACTAGTCCGTGGATTAAATAATTCTAAACGTAGGAACATTTGTGCTGAAAGATATTAGTCTGATGGCTAATTTTTCCATAGGCCATAGATAATAACATAAGGAAAGTGGAAGAAAGAGACAGAGGAGCTAAATCTGGCTGCAGAAGACCAAACCTTAGGAACAAATGCATGTTTGCATTTGTAAAACTAGAATTGATAATGCAGCAACAAATAGATAATGATGTCACTGCAAAGAACTGAAGAAACAGTGAAACACCTAGTTAGCTGCTGCAAAAAGATATCCCATTGTATCCCAGGTCTTTGGAAGTGAATAAAAATGCCAAATCCAGTCTGAACATTTGGTTGACCATAATACAAAAATAGGATTCTTCATAAGGCAAAATTCTAATCTTTCAAATAAAATATAGTCAAATCCCAAGCCCTCAGCCGGTCCCAATCTAATGGCCACAAAAAAGAAGCATATTGAAAACTATTTTCCAAAGAATCTGAAGGCCAGATAAGGAACAATGGATGGAAACTGATTAAGGAGAGATTTAACCTAGAAATGAGAAATTTTCTGACAGTAAGAACAATCAACCAATGGAATAGCTTGCCTTCAGAGATGGTAGTGCTTCATCAGTGGAGGCTTTTAAGAAGAGACTGGAAAGCCATTTGTCAGAAATGATATAGGGTCTCCTGCTTGAGCAGGCGGTTGGACTAGATGACTTACAAGGTCCCTTTCAACTCTGTTATTCTAAGTCTTTCAGAAGTCCAGAAGTGAGGGAAACCAGGAGGGCCAATGAAAACAATGTGGGAATTCAACATTAAGAAGATTCTGTTCTGGCCCATTATCATCTCTTGAGAGGACAAGAACTTACATAGCCCCCTCTGTAGACAATCTCAGAGAACATTCATTGTGAAAAAGGCAGCCACTATATGTACCTGTGTCAATGAGTGGTGCTTTATGGGTGATACCCAGACATCTAAATTGCTGCTGCCAAAGTACCAACTAATGGTTATATTACAGTAAGAAGTTCTATTCATCAGCAGTCTAGCCACTAGCTGTATCTTGGTCATATTCAAAGGGCTCAACATAGGGCACATTCCTGTTGATAAGGGCATGGTCACAATTAAAACTTGACAGAGGCTTTTTAAACTTCAAGCAGAAATTCCTGCCACAAATCCAGGAAAAAAATCCATGTCATGGATCTCTTGTAAGGAGCAGAATCTCATTTATAAGAAGAATCAAAAGCAATGTTTCTAGAAGGCCAAGATATTTGCAGGTGAACAGCAGATTTTTCATGCCAACTTAATCAGAATGGCTTTAAACTGAATCTTTTGGGGATTGGAGACAGAAAGTGCAACGGACTCCAGAAAAAGTGGAAAGATGTGATAGTGATATTATAATACTATTACACTTCAGCCATGAGGATTATTGGTTCATAAATGCATTGTTATTTGCTGTATATGTACTAATGTTTTGTATGGAAATAAAATTACCTTGGACTTTTAGAATAGGAAAACAAATGTAATTTAATAGATGTAACAGAAAACTGATGAAATTACTCCCATTAGTGGAATATAACCACTAAAGGCTGTTTCCTTAAAAGGAACCAAAGCAATATTAAGGGAGAAGAAATTGAACAAATCCGACAGTGCTGTAGAGGGCATGTGGATTAAACTATATATAGTAATGAATAAAAGCAATTCTGTTGATGGTGTCTGCTATCATTCAGTCAACCAAGGAAAAGATGTGGGTGATACGTTCCAAAGGAAACTGCAAATTACTCAGGGATGCATGAAGTAGCAGTGATGAGTGACTTTAATTACACTGACATCTGCTGGAAGACAAATCCTTACTTCTCAGGAAGGTGTTTTCTCCTTCAGAGTAGAGAAAGGCACAAGAGGATCAGTTATCCTTAACTTGATACTGAGCAATAAGGAGGCTTAATCAATAAAGTGTAGGTATGAGAAACTTGCAATTGAATGCATGTCACTGAGTTCAGAAGAGTTTTAACTAAATTTAGAGCAATGATCTAATCTGTAGGTTTCTATGCCCAATGAAATTGATGGGAAATTAATGGGAAAAGTTGCTCAAATGCAGGGGATGTCTTTAAAATACATAACAAAGGTACTATTGCAAACTTTGAATTAAAAAATGACAGCTTGTTATGAATGAGCTAAAAAAAACATCAAAAATCAGTGCAGATGTCTGAAAAGAGTAGAACTAAAATATTTATCTATTTATTTATGAAATTTATTTGGTGGCAGAGGGAATAGTAGGAAGATGGACAGCTTAGCAAAGAAGAGTACACAAAAATTGTACAAATGGTTTCAGGAAAACTAGGTTCGAAATGACCTTACATACACTTGTACAATAAAATGGTTTCTTCAAATACTGCCCTTGCTGAAAGAACTGGAAAAGAACATGGACCTTTAAGTAGGAACGTAGATATACATTTGCAGTTCCAAATAAGTTACACATTTATGAAAACTAGACTTGTCTGCAAATATCAAGAGGAGAAGAAATACTGAGCACAAAGTAATGTTTATGAAGTGATAGTGGGATTATATAAAGATGTGTAAAATTGTATGTGAAACAAACAGTAAATGAGATTATTTTCCTTCTCATATATTAAGATCATCAAATAGCAGTTGCTTTTTTTTCAATCTCACAATACACAATTAGCTTGGAAAAACTATGGTTCAATGGCAGAACAGATGCAACATTATAGTCCTAATAACAACCAACAAAGGGGCTTTTACAGGTTAAAAGGGTCAAACAAGAACTGTTATCTGCTGCCAATTTATGATGAAAGTGAAATGACACACACACACACATACCAATATAAGTAAAATAATGGCAGACAATAGAATAGTTTTGGAAATGCAAGAAAACCATTTGGAATAAGCTATTTTACCTACAACATACCATTCTTCAGACCACTCCACTACTGTCATTCATTTACATGAAGCACTTTTCATTTTAGGATAAACAAGTTAGGCAGGAGAATCTTGGAAGGAAGGAAATATATTCAATCTTCATTTGTTAATGAGCGTCTTAAAGCGTAACAGAGTCAGTTTGGTGGTGATTTAGGCATAAGACTAGAAACCAAGAAACCATGAGTTCTAGTCTTCTTTAGCATGAAGTCAGGTAGTTCCCTTTGCATTAGTCATTCTCTCAGCCTAGGAAGAAGCAATGGAAAACAATTTCTGAAATCTTGCCAAGAAAACTGCAGGAATTGGTTGTGTCAGGTTAATATTAAGACTGACTCAAAGGCATCCCCACCTACAGAAAAATATACAATATCCTCTTGCACAATTTCCAAAAAAAGATGGACTGATGCTTCACTTAAGAGTAAAATGACTGTGCATTTGCTCAACACCTGTGTTTTCTTTACCAGACTTTTGAGACTTCCCTTACATCAGGCTTCTCATACACGAGAGACAATGTTTTCCAAAGAAAATACCCTCTGAAATAAGTTGTCCTGCTTCACTCCTAGCAAAAAAGCAGCTTGAACTATGGCATAGATAACAAGCTAGAATACAATGATATCATTCCAAACTGAAATCCTCACATTGGAAGCTAATCCACCTAATTCAGGAGACTCCCACCTGTAGATCCATTGGGCAACTTGTGTAACAATCCCTCTTCTCGAATCTTTCACATCACTTCTATTCTGGGCTAGAACCTGATGTTGGTGATGTAAATATAAATATAAATGACTGAATAAATTTAAAGTGATGAGAAAGTATTCGCATGGATTCAGATATAAAGCGTCCTTCACTGATTGTAGTGTGCAGAGTCCAGCAAAGCTTAAGAATGCAAACTCTAAGCAAACCATTTTGTACAGGATCTTTTCCGATTCTCTTTGATGAGTTTTTAAAGGAAAGAGGGCAGGGTCCATATTGTCTTGTTCTTTATTTTTCATTGTTATGATTATGTTGTTAATTTATAATATGCATTAATCCGAACTGTTCTCCCAGTGCCTTTTCAATGCTTATTTTATTCTGTGTATTCTCCTTGCACCTGGGAAGAATCCTTTTAATGCCCAAATGAGTTCTTAACAGTTAATTTATATAATACTGTACTATCCCAAAAATAAGGCCTAGCTTGTTTTTACACGTGCTTAATATAAGCCATCCCCCCTCAAAATAAGCCCTACTTAAGCACCTGCGCAGCCGGCTGCCCACCCATTTTGTCTGGTTGCTTGTGGTGCTGCCGACACAAGGTGAGGGGGTAGAACTGCCCCACGCACCCTGTTACAGCTTACCTCAGGGCCCCTGCAGCCAGGCCTTTCACGCCCTGACAACTACCTTGTGGCTGCAGTACCAGCGTGTCGCATAGCCTCTCACTCCATTGCGGCTGTTAACAAGCAGAAAAGTTGGCTAGTGGTCACGTGGGGTCTTGTTGGACAGGGCTTCTGGAACCACCATGAGGTGAGGCAGCTATTGGGGTGTGGGTGGCCTGGCTGCGGTTGCTCTGAGGTAAGCCAGTATGGGGCACGTGATGCAGCTTAAGAGGGTGATCCCTAACCCTCACGGTGGCAGCACTTGCATGCTGCATGGCCTCCTGCCCTGTCATGAGCGAGCAGAAGTGGGTCTCCCATACATGGGGGGGGGGTAAAGACATCCCCCAAAAATAAGCCCTAGTGCTTATTTCAAAGCCCAAAAGAAAATAAGACTGGGTCTTATTTTCAGGGAAATGTGGCTAGCAACTGCATTTTTTCATTATTTGTTAACTCTGTCAGGCAAGAAGCCTGAAATGTTTGGAGCTTTGGCACTATAAAAAGGGAGACAAAAGCAGAAGAATGTTCATTTTCTCCTCTAAAGTCACTCAGAGGGGTGGGATTTGTTCCCAGATGAAAAAGTGCTGGCAGATTATTAAAAAAAAAAGTCCTCTCAAATTGTGGGAAATTGCAACACTAGACTGAAAGGCGGCCTTACAGATTCTACTGAAGGAAGTGGAGAAGCCAACCACTACATTCCTGTGCATGTGAGGACCTTTATGAGTGCCACTGGATAGCCTGAATACTGACTCCCTCTTCTTTGACTCTTGCTTTAGGTTAAACGTAGAGTTGGTGAAGTAAATATAAATAATTGAGTGAATGAAAATATTGTAGCATCTGGCTCATTAATGCTAATACATGAGTGCATATGTGCATGATCTACCCACATCCACATCCATGCATAACCATATATTCTTCCTGGAACCTAATTACAAGACTTCAACAGTAGCATTGTTTGTTCTTCCATTCATTTTAGTATGCAGTCATTTATAAGACAAATAACTCCCCCCCCCCTCATTCTATTCATATTCACGCTGTTTCAAGGCATCTGCCTATTCTGTTGTTCTATACTGTTCAATTATTTTTGTTTTATTTTTAATTATAACCTGTTAAACATAAGCTGGGTTCAACTGTAGTCCTCATTTATTAACTTTTATTTTAACCCACCTTTCCGAAATTTATTTGCAAACTCCTAGATCAGTAGGATTCTGGCAAAATCCACTTTGCAAAATCAAATCTGTTCAGGGAAATTCACCCAGTTCAATAGTTTATACCATTTCAGAAAATTTATCCAGTTTGGATTTCTGAATTGATTTACTTGTGCAAAAACATCTAAATCAAATATATTGTATCCAATTCAGTTATATAATCTGATTTGATAGGCATTTGAACTGAATCTGCAGATTGTTTTTTTTTTTAAATATAGTTTCCTTTCACAAGAAGAAAAGAAAATTCAAGAAATGTGCTTCTTGGTATGAGAAGTACTTACCCATCACTGAATTGCATATATAGGATTCTGAGAAATATTTCCCTGTTGGTCTTAATATATTTAGAATTTTTAAAGCCATTAAGCCTCTTTTTCCATTCCTTCCTCCCTACACCAAATCATTTATCTTGTTTTAAATTGACTGCTAACTTGTTTTGCTTTTTTTCAATTTAATGGTCAAGGCTGTTAATTAGAGTTTGGGCCTCTCTTAAAAATACAAAGTGATTGGCACAGACAATTAGGCTCAGTGTGAGGATACATTAAATGCCAAATGCATATGGATAAAAGCTACCAATTACTGGAGACAGAGTGAGGAAAAGCAGGTGGAACAACATATACTATCTGGCAGTACTGATGGCATTAAAGCAGCACAGAGAGAGAGAGAAAGAGACAGAGAGAAAGAAAACCAAAATTAATCATGTCACTGGAGAATATTGAAAGGAAATTGAGCTGCCAGAGTTTCATTCCTCCAGTGGATCAATAACACAAAAATAATTGCAAACTAAGAAGTACGAGATTACATTTAAAACAGGCAAAATTGACAATATACCCTTAGCATGCAAACTATAGGAAGAGTTCTGTACTTATTGATCATGAGGGAAAGGAGTTCAATAATGACAGCTGACATAAACATTTTAGTTTCTGCTTTATCAATAACATTTACAGAAATAAAATTTGGAAATACATATATTTCTGTGTCCTAGGGTTACTTTCTGAAAGAATCAAATATTGTTCCTTGGAAATTCCTGAAATATGGGGTTATGGTCTGCCTAATTTTGATTAAAATGAGCCATCAGCCTACAGCAGTTTTCTCATTCTGGAGCCCCCCCCCCCCCAAACCC
>JANHFL010003408.1:112094-122491 GCA_032468155.1 Oxyrhabdium leporinum | reverse complement strand
AGAGAGAGAGAGAGAGAGAGAGAGAGAGCATAAACATATTAAAAATACACTTCAAATGAGGATCTGAGAAATAAAAAGTCTTTAGTTGCATCCCTAAGTCACTTATTACAGAAGATTCATGAAATACATCTAAGCTTATTCCTTGTGAAGCATGCATAAGAATCCCACAACAAATGTTAATGTTAACCAGCAGTTCAGATAGGAGTTACTAAGAGGAATTCTGAGCAAACATTTTACAGCTGAACTGGTCTGTCATGATATTGCAACATTTTCAGGGAGTCATCATGATGATGTAGAGCAGAGCCATCTGTAACAAGAGGGGAAGGGGCTAAAATAGTTGCACAACCACAGATTGAAGCCCCTACTGAAAGCCAATTGGGACAAGTGTTATTCATATGGCGGAAAGTTTTATCTAGCTGAGTTATTACTATCATTGCAAATTATCAAACTTCCACAACTTCCAAAATGTGTTTTTAAAAGACAGTACAGGAATAAATTAGTCCCTCTGCAAGATTTTTGCTTATCTACTGAGAGCAGTTGCTGCTAAATCATACAGCTGGCCCTTCAGAAGCATTTACAGAATTTAAGAATAGAAGACTTTCCAATAGTATAGCCTCTATACTTCAGTTCTTAAGGGTTATATCCTTGCTAAACTTTGGGAGTAGCATCACTTTGATAAACCCTGAGGGGAGAGGATGTTAAATCAGGCACGATAAGGCATCATAATCCAAGCCCCATCCCTTCTTCATGGCTTGGATTAGAGTGCCACTTTCATCATCTTATCTGGTCTGATCCCCTTAAAGTCATGCCATTCAACATAAGGTACAACCTCCAGGGCTATCACTAATGGTATTGACCACAGAAGAGGGTCAAGCAAGGCTCCATACTAAACCCGTTCCTAGTCAAAGTTCATTTTAAGGTAGGCTAGCTCAATAACACAGTCTTTCAACCCCTAAAACCTCCTGGGGGATAAATTTCTGCTCTGCTAAATGCAGTTGATACAGCAATACTCCTCAAGGATGCCTATTGGCTTTCAAAGAGCATTGAGGCCCTAGCATCCAACCTACAAGCAATTTTACTACTCTTTCCTGCTGCTTTCAGACATCAACCCTGCCACAGCATAAAGCTCAAAATTAACTATATGTTGCTCAAAATTGAGCGTCATCTATATGATGCTCAAAATTAACTATATGATTACTTCTGACTTGGTCTTAGATTCCAGTCTCACAACTTAGTCTCAGATGCCCTTAATCTGCTATGAGAGTGTCTTATTATCTAGCAGTTTTACTCTATCCTATTTTTAAAAATCTGTTCTACATCATGTTTCATGTCCTCCTGCACCAGGGTTCCCCAACCAGTCAATATTGAGCCCCCAAGGTTTGATGCCACTATTTATTATTGTTTTATTGTTATTATTTTATTCATACTACCATTAATTAAAGTAGATTAAATTAAATTATTTTTATATAATAAAAATTTTCAGGGTTCAATGAACAATCTGAACTTCATTAGAGCCTGGGAGCCATTGCTATAATTTTTTATGTGCTCCTAGGTCTTCCTTTATTGCCCTCCCTGTAACCCCAGTATTTTCTAAAAGAGAGCAAAGGAGTTTGGCATCTGTTCCAAATAACTCCAAATGCACTTTGTTCCACTACAGCAGGGGTGTCAAACTCATGGCCCGCAGGCAAGATGTATTATGTGCTGGCCATGCCCACCCATTTTAGTGAAGGGGGGGAAGTCACAATACATCACGTGACAATGTGACGATGCGAGTTTGACACCCCTGCACTACAGCAAAAATGGGTGACTCTGTTTACAAAGTAAATTTATCCTAATTACTGATGTAACTTTTTTCTAGTTTTGCACAATAAGCTAAAATGTACATTAAAAAAATGGAGCACAATCTGCTAAACAACAAGACAAGCCCAGTTCATGCAGCAAGCATGCTGTGCAAACACTGACTCAAGCAAGTTCTCCAGAAAAACTTTCTGTAGTGACATATACCGTATTTTTCAGAATATAAGACACTCCGAAGTATAAGACGCACCTTGGTTTTTGGGGAGGAAAACGAGAACAAAAAATCTGCCTCTGCCTACCAGCATCCATCAGTATTCATCTGGCTAGCGTCCTTGCAGCAAATAGCAAACAGCCTGGTCAACTTCAGCACGTTATTGCAGCGTGATTCAGCACGAGCAGCTGATTGGTGGGTGGATTGGCCTCCCAGAATATCCCCAATCAGCTGTTCCAGGCTGCAGGGATTGCCACAGACATTGCTACCTCCGTGCCTTGCGTTTTTGGGCTCTGTGCCTCGTGTTTTCAGCCTCCGAATGCTCTGTTTTAGACTCGTTCAAGGCTGCGGGGATCGCCACAGCACATTGCTGCCTCTGTGCATCGCGTTTTTGGCTTCCACACACCCCGTTTTGGCCTTGCACATCGTGTTTTCAGGCGGTTCCAGGCAGCAGGGATCGGCGGCGATTGCCTGGAACCGCCCAAAAGCACCACGTGCAGAGGCCAAAAACATGACGCACGGCAGCCGAAAACACGATGCATGAGGGCAGTGATCAGCGGCAATGTGCTGTGGTGATCCCCGCAGCCTTGAACGGGTCTGAAACGGAGTGTTCGGAGGCTGAAAACACAAGGCACAGAGGCCAAAAATGCAAGGCACAGAGGTGGCGATGGTCTGTTGCAATCTCTGCAGCCTGGAACAGGTCTAAAACGCGACAGATGGAGGCTGAAAATGGCCAAAGGGTGGGGGCTGGTGGGTGGGCAGGGCTACATTCGGTGTATAAGACGCACCCAAATTTTTACCCTCTCGGGGAGTGGGGGGGGGAAGTGCATCTTATACTCCAAAAAATATGTATATTTCTTTCTTCCGTAATAGTGTTACCAATTATTTTTCCTCCCAATTTTTCTAAATGTTATCATCATATTATCAGCGTTTCATCAGGATTGCAGTTTGAGAATGATTGGTTTTCTTTTTTTCTTTGTATCACTTAAGAGAAAGGATGTTTTATGAATACATAACCATCAGATCATTATTTCAGCATAAACAACCTTATACAAAGGATAGAAAAAAGGATAAGAAACAATAAAGAAATCAAGTTATGAGATAAGAAAAAAATGTATAACTTATAATAATACCGGTAGTATATAATTAAATCTAATTTACATCAACATTTACCATATCTCACTGCAGCTTTTTATTCTTGCAAAGCATCTTTGCCTTTTAACCCTTTAAATTCATCTATCTCAGGATCTGATTTAGTCCATCTAGCCATTATTCCTTTGCTCTTCCCCTTGTTTTCTTGACTATTCACTCCAATCCATTTGCACACATACCTAACTACAGGTAGTCCTTGACTTACAACCATTCATTTAGCAACTTTTCAAGGTTACAATGGCACTGAAAAACTGACTTACAGCCCATCCTTTCCACTTATAACCATTGCCATTTGCAGCCTTCCCAATCAGTTTCCAACAAGCCAAGTCAATGGAGGAAGCTGGATTCGCATAATGACCATGTGATTCACTTAACAACCGCAAGGATTCACTTTACATCTATGGCAAAAATGGTCCTAAAAATCGGGCATTACTCACTTAACAATTGCCTTGTTTAGTACTAGAAATTCTGGCCTCAATTGTGATGGTATGTCAAGGATTACCTGTAACTGCAGATACGGATAAAAAAACTGACTTTTTATTGGAAAGTTTAAAAAGGTGTGAAATTTCAGACATTTTGAGTGATACACCAGGCTTTGTATGTCATGTTAACAATCATACTCCAAAGCCACAACTTTTTGGGAGACAGAGGGATTTTTTATTGTATCACTTAAAACCTTTTCCAAGGGTCTAACCTATTCTGGGTGACCTTTACCGATTGCAAATAGAGTGCTCACACTTCTTGAATCCCCAACTTTATAGAACTTATAAAGGCAGTTATGTAATAAGGGAGATTCCTCAGATCAAAGAGGGAAATGAGGATCTTTTTTCTTTTATAGTGGTGCAAATCTCTTTTCCAATAGAGGCAGTATTTTTGGAATGCATTTTCCCTTTGTGAATTGGCTAGTTTAGCTTATATTCCGGGCAAGAGAGATCCACCTGCATATGTCAGGAGACAACACAGTAAAATAGTAATGATGAAAATTGTGCTTTCTGAAATAAATATTTAGTCAACAAGAACAAGGGACAACTTTTATTGTTCTAGCTTGTGCCAGGCTTCTGCTTTCTTAGCTTCAAAACCAAGCTCCTTGAGCCAGATTGTTCAATATTTCTCTGTAATGTTTTCCAGAGGATAACTACAGCAGCCTAAACTGAATGATAGTGAAAAATGGCCACAAAGGTGCTAATTAGTAAGCACAACTGTGACTATATTCACTACGGGATTTCTCTTCTCTTTTTTTGAAGCAGTTGGTCTTGTTCGTGACTATGATGACATTTAAGCTTATCTGATTGGTAGCCTGTGTTGGTGTAGCTATCCCCAAAGATTTCACATATTAAAATCTGTAAAGGATGATTGTTATACTGAGCGCAGCATTTCTGTTATGCAGTTATCAATTTGTGTGGGAACTGTAGTCCAACAGACTCTGAAATTCTTCAGCCATCCCTGAACTTTCTTTATTGGAGCCTTCAGCAAACAATTCCTTCCAGCCAACAAATAGGTAAAAAGTAAAACAATTGCTTTGTTGTATGTGATAGAACAAACACTTTTCCCCAGTAAGGACTTTGAGTCATAAGTGAATTTCAGGATGGATGTCTTCTTTTTTTTTTTCAAAAGGCAACTAGGCTGTTTTTTATTTGTAGAAGAAGATGTTTTGCTTCTCATCCAAGAAACTTCATCAGTGCTTCTTGAATGAGAAGCAAAACATCTTCCTCAAATAAAAAACAGCCTAGTTGCCTTTTGGACAAAAAAAAAGCATCTTTGAGACAAGTATAAGAAAAGAAGTGAGGTGGCTCCCTTATTATTAATGTTCCTCTGCCTGTTATTTTCTTTTTTTCTTTTTCTTTTTCTTTTATAGTTCTAAATACTTTTTTAAAAATATTATATAATAGAAGTGAGGTGGCTCCCTTATTATTAATGTTCCTCTGCCTGTTATTTTCTTTTTTTTTCTTTTAGTTTTGCTTTTATAGTTCTAAATACTTTTTAAAAATAATTATATAATAGTTTTATAAAATGACTTATATTTTTACTGGTTTGTTGTATGCTGCACAGGGTTGCTTTCTTGAGATGGGCAGCTAGAGAATAGCATAGCATAGCATAATAACTTTATTGTCACTTTGAATGTACACTAATCGTATACAACAAAGCTGCTATCTAGTTGTAGTTCTCTTTATAATTAATGCTTCTATAAAATTGTATGCATTTGTATATTGTTGATGTATATCAGATTATCAACTATTGCATGTCTTCAGTGAGTTGGAGTAGAAGTCTAGCTTTGATATTAAAACAAGTATGCAAAGTTTCCTCATCCATAGCAATTCTTACATATGCACTTGAGCCAATTATTGAGCCAGAGTTATTTGATTCTGTTGTGTACTAGAATGAGCACATCATAGTTAAATCTTCTTTAAAAGAAAATCTCTTATGTGATGGATAAATAAAATATGTACATTCAGAGACTTCTTTTCTTGCTATTAAAGATATGTACCAATATAGAACTGTTTGAAAATGGGAATGGTATTTATTATTTCTATTCAAATATTTCATGGTGAGAGCAGCTGTCTTACTGAACATAATATAATTAAAATATTTATTTTAAAAATACACCTATTGTGTTTTAAAGAATATTATTACTTGTGTTATTATTACTTGTGGAAACTCTTTCCATACCATCCAAAAGTATTTTTAAAAATAGTGTTCTCTTTTTTTGTATAATCTCCAGAGACAAAAATACACAATTTACTGAGATTTGCTAGGATCTTTGGAATAGATCAAGAGCCTTAGACCTGTGGTATTTTGTTTCTTTTGATTTCAGTACTAATTTGTAATTATACCTGGTTGCTATTGACTTAAGTTATACTTGTTACACTTACAGCTTGTTGAATCCTTTCTTCTTTTACAGTGGTAGTATTGTTACTTTCTAATAAATCTTTGATAGAGCTCCTTGAGAAAGTTCTCCACTGCACCTGGATGGCAACCTCTTTCTCTGAACCTGTCTTCTCCTCATCCATTGAATCCCTTATTTGTTCTGCTTGGCTTTTGACAGCTTCACTCTTGACTCAGCAAAATATTTACAATACAGAGGTTAGAAACACTGATAAATCTGTGTACAACCAGTTCATTTTTCTTTATAAGTACTCAATTCACTAATAAGGGCATTGCCTAACTTATATTAAGCATACTTGACATAGATAATATAAGTGGAAAAATAGCATTGGGTGTGATATGTTTATGGACTGGCTGCGCAGCTTATTAATGTACTGTATGTATGAAGACTGTATCTGTATCTGACAAGTGGAAGAATGCCATTGCTATTTCCTTATGTAGAGAAAAAATATTGCAAGAGTATATGGTTATCATTTGTTAAATGTTCCTGGGAAGTTGTTCAACAGCATTCTGATTGAAAATGTACAAGATATAACAATAAACAAAATCTGAGAAATGTGGTGTGACTTTATGCTGGGTAGGATGTATGCAGGTTTAACTTTGCCCTTCAGCAGATAATTGAAAAATGTGTGAAAAATTTATTGCATGCAATAAGGTGAATAGGCTTCAGTTATAAAATATTTTTCAGGATTCAGAAATACTGCATTATATAATAGAAGTATATAAAGTGAGAATAAATGTACTATTTAATGTATAGTTCAACATTGAACAGAGAGTAGACAGAGAAATGTGAAGCTCCTTTGGTTGTATTGTGGGATAAATATAAGGTTGCAAATTACAGAGTTAGAAAACACAGCAAGTAAATAAATTTGTGTATCTTAGCAGAATGTTTACTAACTAGATGGGAAAATGAATGACGATATTGTTTAGATATTCAAATGTGGTTTTTGTGCAGAATGAATGCTTGTTAATAAAAGTGAAAATTCTTATATATATAAACATACTGTATTGTATACTATACTGTTTAGTGCTGCCTATTTTGTTAATATGGAAATGAGACTTTGGTATATCAGGAAAAGCATAAAAATTAAATGCTGTAGGAATGAGTTAGAATAATAACTTCATTGTCACTTTAAATGTAGACTATTTGGCATACATTAAAATGAAATTTAATTGCATGCAGCTCTCAAAGGGTCACTAAAGAGGTATTTAAAAAGTGTTGTTAAAACAAGAAGAAACTGTGTGAAGAAAGGATGAATAATGTGCATTGACCATAGTGACAACCATAAACAGTATAACCTGAGGTGATTTGGTCATATAGAGAAAATAAGCTGTAGGACCCCTGGCAAAGTTCTTTTTTGAGTGGAAAAATACTGAACAAAAAAAATGCATCTCCTTCTGTGCATCTGTCTTCAGCCAATTCATTTGATTCCTTTCTGAAAGGTTCATCACATGATCTCCTTGGATGTGGACAAGGTCTTCAATGCAGTTGATTACAGAAAAAAGAGCATATTATTCTTTGGTAGGTAACATCACAAAAAATAAATATATGAACACAAAGTAGTGAAGCTCCTAAGGATATTCTTATCAATAAAAAATAGAAGATCTTTGGAGTTCTCCAACAATATTACAGGGGTAATAATAGCTAATATTTATCAATTTCGCAGTTTCCCATCCTCTTTCACACCTCAGGAATTTAATGCAATTTCTTCATTATGCTCCACTTATCACATGAACTTAGTACACTTTATTTTCATTGGTAGGATGGTTTTTTTAATGTGCATATATTCAATAAATAAAAATCCAATAGGAAGAATTAAAACTTGAACAAGGGAGAGCATAAATTCAAGTCCCTGCTGCTAGTTACTGTTTTGAACTGAATACCTTTGTGTCTAATCCTAGTTATGCTATACTATAGTAAAATACTGCTTTGCTCAATTTTGTGGCAGCAGTCATATATTGAAAATAAAATAAAGATATAAAAATTAAGCAGGAAATCTCTTCTTCAGACAAATTGTCCATACTGTTCTTATCACCATGACTAGAGTTACTGCAATGTTTTCTTTGAATTTTCTTTGTTTACTGATCACTTTGAAACATAGTAGCAAATCATTTTTTCAAAATATAGATTGATAAAATTGATAGAATATTTAGCCTCCTCCCCTGGCCCGGTACACATAGTTATTCAAGAGCTGGAGATTTTAATTACACTGGTTAATGACCTCAGTAAAATTATTTACTACCTTTTAAAACTGAAAACTAGGACTTTGGGATAATTAGTGGGTTTTCCAATAAGGAGACTACATACTGAACTGTACAAGTACATGGCTTCGTAGCCTAGGATCTCTGAAGTGTATGAGGGAAAGACTTCTTTTATACTAATAGATGGTTTTATATCCAGTTAGCATCCTTCAGTTTTTGAGAGCCTTCTTTAAGCAGAACCTCTGTTCATCCTTTGTGAAGTTTATTGTCCAGTCCACAGATGAGCAGGAAAAGGAACTGCCACAGTCAAAAGAGAGTATTTCCTTGTTTCCACTGGCTATGTGGCATGTACTGTCCTTGGTTGCTCGATTACAAAACCTACTTGTTCAGGTAAATTTTACTGTTAATAAGGAATTGAAATATTAATTGTAGGACTCAGAAAAGCTGATTTATTTCAAATGTATGGAAAAGTGTAAAGAGAACGTAATCAAGTACACTTTTTTCTCACTTTTGAACTATCTAATGATGCAAAAACTACTACTAGTACCAGAGACAATTATTTGTAAAGGTATATATTCATTCTCAATGTTGTAAAGCCACTGTCTCTTGCATCTGCCCCCTATTTGTGAGAAGAATTTCGGAACATTCAACAGGATCCATAGGTACATGCATTTCCCTCAGTCCCTTGACCAAGTCAACATTAATTCCAGCTACCAATGGGAAAACGCTAAAAGCATCACTTCTCCACTTCCTTGTTATTCATTTGCTATGTTTTTTTTTCTGCAGCAAGGAAAATGTTTTTTAAAAGGTTACTGTGCAATGATATGGTAATGTCATCCCTCAGAACAGCCAAAAACAGATGATTGTGCTATTGTTTTAAGTTCATGAAGGACAAGGAATCCCAGGAGCTGGGATGAGAAGAAAATTCCCATTTCTGTTAAATAGAAAATTGATTGGCATGGTGTTACAAAAGAAGCATAGCAAAACTGTTTTTGCTGTATTTCCTTTGGAGTAGGAACAAACTTAACATAGTTCCAAAACTGTCTTTCCATATTGGAGAATCCACGATACTGGGGAGATGAGGCAAATTCCTTTGCTCGTGAAGGACTTCCTAAATGCGAGAGCATTTTCAAATATTGTATGTCCTATGAGTCTCAAGACAACCTTATGAATTATCTTTTTATTCACTTCTTTTTATTCACTTCTGTTATAATTTCAGGCATTTGATAATAAATTGTATTCTCTTTTATGTTTACAGAAGGACTTTTTGCTATCACAGACTGTTATTGGATGTCTTGAGGTCTTGTTGGAATATCTGCACCTGAAAAATCAGAGCACCGGTAATACCTTTCAATATCTTTCTCTGTATTCTTTATTAGTAAAAAAAGGCTTTACCTTGAAATTAGTTTGCTTTGCCTAGATGGCTTGCAGTCATTGGCGCCTCATCACTAAAGCGGATATAAGTCTTAACAGTATAAAATATTTTGTTACTTAACTGGAGGTTTACAGTGTTTCAGATATTTAATAGTTGCCAAAAAATAATATGGAAAAGCTTTATATCAATTTGGTTATCACTGGGTGATGTTGTGTAGATGTTATAAGTGTTTAGTGCAGAAACAAATGCATACCATCCTAATTCCCATACTGTTCATGCTGTTTCACGTTTACTGGGATGTTAGTCTTTTGGGAAATGGTCTGGTTGCAGAAGATTTTCATGAAAAATGTAAAAGATCATGGATAAGGACATCTTATTGAAGTTGATAATTTCCAGTGAGATAAAAGCAGAATTAGGTCGACTGACCCATGTTTTATATATTATACATGGCAGAAAATGATATCTTAATAATCGATTTTCATTACTGAATAATATAGCAACTCTTCTAGATTTTATATTATCTGAATGGATCTTTTCTTCTACTATTATATTTTTGTTTTGAATGAATTATAAGTAGCCCTTGACTTATGACCACATTTGGGACCAGAATTTCTATTGTTAAGCAAGGCAGTTATTAAGTGAGTCATGCCCAATTTTACAACCTTTTTTTAGCATGGTTGTAACTTAATGTAAATCACTACAATTGTTTTTTTTTTTTTTATTGAAAAGGTTTTATACAACAAGTTTTTCAATTTTTAACCCCCTCCCCCATCCCCT
>JANHFL010003408.1:86343-100665 GCA_032468155.1 Oxyrhabdium leporinum | reverse complement strand
ATGTATTTGCATGTTAGTAGTAATTAAAAATGCAGTGAAATGTAATAAATCTGTTGCTGTATTTATATGATACAAGGTGCATTGAAGGGCTAACATACACAGATTAGTATGGGGCCCCTATGCTCGTGGTGCCCACGGGCAAGTGCCCATCAGGCCCATGCATTAAGACAGCCCTGCATTGCACTATACCAGTACCAATAGCTACACTAATAAGTATGACCAATGTACTCTTGGCAAAGTTTGAGCATTGCTATTCTTGATGGCTTAGTGACTTATTTTATGTAAATTCTATTCAGCAAAAGTATTAAATAAAAGAATATCAGAAAAAAAAGTCTTTGCCAGAAAAGGGGGCAGGGGAAGTGGGTAGCACATGTGAAAGAGACAACTCAAAATAAAAACAGCAACTTATTTATGAAGCTTGTATGCAAAATTAAAAATAGCAATGCTCTTAAATTTTTTCCACTTATAATATTCCCATAAAGAGAAGACATGGTCAGACACATGCTATTGGCCAAATAAAGAAGGTAAAGGATCTATGGATAGACGCTCTGGTCAAGAGCAGGACAGATGAGTACTATTCATGGACAGTTCAACATTCCACAGCATGGCATCTTCCAGATCTGGTGAATTACAATCCCACCACTCCCTGGCTCACCATCTTGGTTAGAATGATGGAGTTTTAATCAGATACAGCTAGAGGGCACCAGGTTGCAAAGAGCTGAAATAGTTCTTGTTCTACAGGAAAATATGCTGACATTAATACCATATCTAAATAAACAGAGAAGCTGGAAAATCAAGTTTGTGACATCACTCAGACAAGAAAAACAAGCGAGTGGACGTGTCTGTATTTGCCTAGATTAGGTTTCAGCTTTGAATACTACTTTGGTTGGAACATAACTTTTTGTTACCATATACCAGTGGTGGCTAACCTTTTCAGCACCAAGTGCTGAAACGGGAGTGCGCGCACGCACGTGCGTGTGTGTGCACGCTGGAAACCAGAAGAGCAGCTCCCCGGTGTGCATAGTTTCTAATGCACATGCACTCGAAGACCAGCTGTACGGTGAGTGCATGTGCTCTGGGGGGCTGCTGTTCTGATTTCAAGCTTGCACACACACGCACACGCAAAGACCAGATGACCCCAGAAGAGCAACGGGCGACGACTGGTGTGCCCGGAGAGATGGTTCTGCGTGCCACTTCTGGCACGCATGGCATAGGTTCGCCATCACGGCCATATACTGTGATCATATTGAGACGTTCTGACTGGATTGCAACTTACTCAAACACTGGATTGTGCTGAACTGTTGATTGCACAGTAGATTAAAACTATTACAACTTAGTGCAATGCTTTATCCTGCAGGACAGTCCAAGTAACAGTTTCTTTTTTCTTTGTTTAATTTTACTACCATCGCAGAACTCAGCATATCTTCACCTAATGTCCTTCAGGCACATTTAGATATTAATATCTATAATTCACATTGGTCTTAACCAGCATGCTTCAGAAAAAGGAAAAGCAGTTGGAAATTCACAATCAGAGTGAGCAAATGGTACCCTCAAAAATGCATAAAGATTTTGCAAGATAATTTAGCCAGGGAAGGAACGCATCCAAGCACTAGGAATCAGGGTAAATTTAGCTATTGGCACAAGTGTAGAAAATTATGCATGGAATGGGAAAAGTGGACAACAAGAAGGCTTCCCCTCAAAATAGTAGGAGTAGGAATTGTCTAATAAATCTGATGGGAAGATTTAAACAGATAAAAGAAAATATTCATGGAGGACATTTATTATTTATTAATGCTTCTATTATTTATTAATTTATAAATATTTATTTATTATTTATCACTAACTCAAGGTGGCAAACACACATGATATTCCTTCCTCTTCCTATTTTTTCCCTACAACAACCACCCTGTGAGGTGAATTGGGCTGGGACAGACTCTGAGTCACCCGACTGGCTTTCATGCCCAGTGGTGGGACTAGAATTCACAATATTCTGGCTTCTAGCCTTGTGCCTTAACCACTAGACGAAACTGGTATATCTATCTTTGATTGGGTCGTCTCCCAATACTAATTACAGGGGAACAGTAAGGAAGAGAGACATGCTTCCCTCTTATTCTTGCAAACATCCCATAGACAATTTTTGGACCACTGTAAGAAAAAAAAATGGTGGATTATGATGGACCTTGGCTTGATCCAGCAGAATTGTTCATTACATTCACAGTCAGCATAGGCAATGTTAATCGAGGATTATAGGCGCTAAAATTCACCACATCTAGAAGACACATTGGGAAGACTGGCAAGATACCAGAGGCTACATCAGTCAGAACTGATCCCAAAAATGCAGATGCCCAGAATTTTCCTGTAATTGCAGCTCACTTAAACATTTTAAGAAACACTTTAATTTCTCTGTATCTATCAACACAGTTTTCTTCCAAGCTATCAGTGCTGACATTCCTATATAACTGCTACTGAATGTTTTGCAACTCTGAAATCAACCTTGCCTAAAATACTGACAGATGAGAATGAAACGATGGCTTACTAGTAGCCATTAAAACTTTCTGTATAGGTTGCAAGTATGAGAAGCTGTGATTTAGAAATCCAGTTTATATAAAACCATGATGTCAGTGTGCTTTTATTGATAAGCTGCACTCTGTATGTGTACCTTAATCCTTGATTCCACTTCTTGCTACATCAGAATTTATG
The DNA here is from genome assembly GCA_032468155.1 of Oxyrhabdium leporinum. Taxonomy (NCBI): domain Eukaryota; kingdom Metazoa; phylum Chordata; class Lepidosauria; order Squamata; family Cyclocoridae; genus Oxyrhabdium; species Oxyrhabdium leporinum. The sequence goes on along the minus strand of JANHFL010003408.1, from coordinate 97,965 downwards.
TTTCCAGCACTGCACATATATTCTGGGAGACAGCATTTAGTGGAAGTGTAACACCTAATTGTACAGAACTGCTCTTCTTGCCTGCTATGAATTTCATGACTGTTAAATGTATGTGGCACATATGTCTGTACCAGATTTTGGACAGTAATTTATTGAGATGTGAATTTATGCAAGTAGTATGCAAATTATTTTCACTGTGCTGAGTATACACTTAGGTTTATTATACACACACACACACACACACACAAATATATATAAACATCATATTCCCAGCCTTTTATAGAGCAAAGTTGGAGGAGGGGGGAACCCTCCAACTCCAAATAATTCAGTTTTAAATAACTGTAATACTGAAAATGAATTCAGAAGTTAGGTTTGCCTAAAATTGGTGACACGTAACAGCAGATAGACTGTAGAGAGGTATTTTCTGACATAAACCAGGAGACTAGATACTTGGAAGAAAACCCTCAGAAGCAATAAGAATGTTAGTCCGTAGTGATTGAGCTGACATGCAAAAGAGTTCACAACCCAACAAGCAACTTCAAGCTCTGTCTGAACTTCTGATGCCAGATCAATGCATGGATTGATGCTCAAACCTTCTTATGTTAGCAGTTAGTACATCAGATCTAATGGAGTTACAACACAGTTCTGATCCTGTCATTGCCAATAATCAAGTAAAAGTCTTCATCTCTCTAGAGCAAAGGAAGTTATCTACAGGAGCAAAACTGTAGTCCAAATAGTTACGATAAACTGAAAATGGAAAACAAAGAGGTACAAGAATAGAAATTGGCCTTCTCTTCACACCAGATAAAATGTTCTTAGTGTGATCGTAGAGAACTGATGGGATAGTGGTTAATGTGATGGACTGCCACTAGGGAGATGTAGATTGCTCCCAGCCTCAGATGTATGCTAGATCTTCTTTCTCAGTGACCTCACAGGTATGTTGTAGGGAAAAATAGGAAAAAGGAGGGAGCACTATATATGCCATCTTGGGCAACTCTATGAAAGGCAAGATATAAGTATAGCACGTATTTTTATATTTGTTCCATCTATCCAATTCATTTACGCTCTAGAAGTAGGCTTGCAAGTATTTCCTTTTCACAACCATGTGTGCCAATTCTTCAATTATATTACAAATATTTCTCTTCTCTCCCCTGTCTTATATTTTACAGATGATTTCACATTCTATTGTTATAGTAACTTTCTCCTAAGGATTAATCTCTGGGTGGTTTTGGGCCACCAAGGATGTGAAACTCGGGTTTTGACCCTGAGGCCCATGAGATCAGTCTATGGATTCTACACAGACTAGAATTAATAAGGCTTCATGCAGAGCTGGAGCTCTGTGCTTTGCATATAAGAAGTTATAAAGAAAGATGTTGAGTCTCTGGAAAGGGTGCAGAAAAGAGCAATAAATATTATTAGAGGGCTGGAGGCTAAAACATATGAAGAACTGTTGCAGGAATTGGATGTTTCTAGTGAAAAGGAGGACTAGGAGAGACATGAAAGCAGTGTTCCAATATCTGAGGGGCTACCACAAAGAAAAAGAGGTCAATCTGTTTTCCAAAGCATCAGAAGGCAATACAAGAAACATGTTAAAGTGCACACAGTGTGACTCGGTGAGACAACCCAGGAGCAAATACAGCACATAGGTTTGTATTTACATATAGTGGTTTTATCCCACAAAGGCATACAAGTACTTTGATACAGGCAAACAGCAATCAGTAATCAGCTACACCATGGAAGCACACATGGAGAGAGAGATAAGCCCTCACAATGTCTCTCTTATATTACAGCCTCTTAAAATGGTAGCAGTCCAATAACCCTGCTGACTCATTGCTACCATTGCATTATCGTTACAACAATACAGTATTATAGCATTACAACCTTACAGCAGCTGGTCAGCTATTAAATTATCATTACCTTGACACTCCTCCCATTTAAAGCTGAACAGCTGAATGCTTTAACATATTCATGATGCTTTCTATCTCTATTTTGTCCACGCCTCCTGCTGCGACCATCGCACCGTTACCAGTAGGTAAGGAGAGAGGCGCTAGGCCATTGCTGGGCCTGCCACTCTTTTTGCAGCCGCCATTAAGAGAAGGGGTGTGGTGGCTAGGGTTGCGGGAGTGACTGCCGCAAGGCTGTTCTGCGTGGATGGAAGGTGCATGTGGGGCATGTTACCCCCCTCCCCCCCTGGCCTCACCTCCTTAAATCATGTCTGCGTGGCAAGCAACCAGAGGAAATGGTGGGGACTGGCTGCGCAGGCGCTTAAATATGGCTTATTTTAGGGGGAGGGCTTATTCTAGCTCGTGCTCAAAACCCTGATTGGGCTTATTTTCAGGGGAGACCTTATTTTGGGGAAAGCACGGTAACTTGTATGAAGGACATAATATTCCTGATGGTTATTAAAAAAAAAACCTTACCAGCACTTACAAAGAATGAAAGACAGGTTACGAAGGGACCTACAGTAGTACCTCAGTACTCATTGTTGATTTGTTCTGAGTGGGGCGATGAGTCAATGATAATTACCAAACAAATTTTCTCATAAGGAATAATGTAGTAAGTCACAAGGCAATGACAACAAGTTCTAGCTTGTGTGTCAAGACATTTTTGTGTCAAAATGCACTGAGTACCAAATTCGATGAGTTTCAAAGCAGTTGAGTACTGTACCATTGTATAACAATAAGGGAGGTTTCTAAAGCTATAAAAAGTATTAAACCAGGAAAACAGACCAAATGGCTTACCAGGTTCTTACCACAAATGCTTTGATAATGAACTTTTATAACCCCTCCAAAATATGATGAATTCTACACTACAGGGAGGAAAGAGGCTAGAAACTTGGAAAAAGGCTAATATAGCATTAATACCTACAGAAGGGCAATATTTAACAAGAAATGATAGGCAAATATTATTGAATAATCTATAAATTGCTTACAACAATTTTAGCAGAGAAATTGAAAATAATGTTGCAAGAATTTATTCATAAACATTAAGGTTGATTTTTACCAAAAAGGCAGTGAAAAGATAACATTACAATGGAATTGGACATTATATAATACTTGGAACAGCATAATGAAAAACAAGGTTCACTAGTTTGTTTAGATGCAGAGACAATCTTTGACAATTTATTTTATTTATTGATTAATCAAATTTGTATAGCTGCCTGTTTCACCAAAAGCAGCTCTAGGCAATGCACAAGAATCATTTTGGCCTTTTTTATTTAAAGCTTTAGAAGATTTGAACTCTTGAGAGAATTTTATGAAATGGGTAAAATTGATTTATAGAGCACAAAAAACACAAATAATGGAGATTTAACAAAATCTTTGATATATAAAAAAGAACAAGACTATTACCGCACACTGGGATGTAAAAAATTAAAAAGGGACAAGTTGAGAGGTTTTGTAGACAATTGGGTGCTGGTTTTGGAAGTTCCTTTAAAGGGGATTGAATAATTAATGAGAAAAATTAAAAGAATTGGATGCTTTGGTTCGTTTAATATTAATAAAAAGAAGACAAAAATGTTAACAAAAATATGAAGATATAAAATCAAACAACTGATGAATAAAATGAGAAAAAGCAAAATATTTGGGTGGTAATTTGACAAATATGAATTATATGATATTTCAAAATAATTATATTAAGACATGAAATGCAGTTTAAAAAGATATGCTAAGATGGGGAAAATTACAGTTTTTGTTGGGGAGAAGTTCTATGATTAAGATGAATGTTTTACCTAGATAATGTTATTTTTTGTTTCAAACATTGCCTGTGTTTGACAATTGATATACCATTTTAAAAATGGCAGAAAGATATATCTAAGTTTGTGTGGCAGAATAATAAAAACATGTGTTAAGTACAAAGTATTACAAGATGCTAAAAGAAAGAGGAGATTTGAAATTATATTTTGCAGCTTGTTTATAGTGTGGATGAAAGATTGGGTGATGCTGACAAATAGAAGGTTATTGGAATTAGAAAGACATAATTTGAGGTTTGTTGGAATAAATTTTCCATTTGTTCCCAGCTGAGACACACCACAAACGCTGAGAAGAAATGGATGCAGAAGCCAGCTGCCAGAAAGTGGAATTCTTTTAATATAGGAAGGCAAGAAGCAAAAAGTGACACAGCTTGAGCATTCCTGGTTTGCAAGCAATTTTTGGATTGTGAGTCTATGATTTTTATACGTATTTTCCCTTTGAAGCTTCTGTTAATTTGATGAGTTTTTGTATACCTGTAGTTAAAGTGATTGCCCTGAGTTCTGTCTTCCTGCCTTAATGGGTTAATCCTGTCCCTGGAGTTTGTCTTTCCTATCCTGGGGGTTAATTCTGTCAGGAAAGAGGAAAAGGGGAGTTCCTGGTGAGTTATTTTTAGTTGGTTTTGAGTATTTTCAGGATCTGCCTCATAGTCCAGTTTTTGTTATTCCTAGTACTAGCCTTTGGCAGTAGCCAGACTTTCAGTTTACTTTATTTCTAGTAATGGGTTAATGGCTTTTGCAGCACACCCAGACTTCTAATCAGCTGGGGCTGGGACTTTCCTTTTAGGCTTTCTTAAAGGGTGGCTTGCTTAAGTCTCCTGGCATTGTTTTCTGAGGTTTCTGGTGCTGTGAGGTTTCTGGCACTGTCCTTTTGGGTGTACTTCACACAGTATAATAAAATTAAAGTTAATGTCAATTTTAAAAGTTATTTTGTTAGAGATGCCATATTAAGAGTTGCATCATCATCACTGAAAATATGGAATAGCTATAAATCCAGAGCCATCGAGGTATTTTCTCTGAAAATACCTCGATGGCTCTCACCATAAGAAGCATATTGTATAAGAAATGAAAACTAAATATAAATGGTTAACCTATGATGACATATTAGAATTTTCTCAGGGAGATTTAAAAATATCAATACCAGATTTCACATCAGAAGGATGTACATGTTACTGGCTTTGTTATCTACAATTATTAGAAAAATTTACATAAAAGGATTTTTGTGTTTTGAACATTGTAAGGCTGAATTTGAAACATAATGATGTATAAAAACGAACATGTTTTTGTTAATATATATAAAATTTTCTTAAAATTTGAAACAGAAGAAGAAAGAATGTATAATAAAATGGTGTAAAAAAATTGGCTATAATATACAAATTAAACAGTGGGAGAATATATGTGTGAAAGAATTGAAATTCACATAGTTATAATTTTAAAGATAACTTATAAAATGATATATTGCTGGCATTTGTCACTTGCAAAATTGTCTCAAATGTATAAAGAAACTTCAAATTTATACTGGAAGTATAACCACCAAGAAGATATTTTTAATCACGTTTGGTGGACATGTAAAAAAGCTGGAAAAATTGGATTCAAATGCATAATTAATTCAGAAGATTTTAAAGTTTAATATAAAGCTGAAGCTAAAGATGTTTCTTTTGGGACTAATTGACAAAGTTAGAAAAATCCCATGGAATTTTATTTTTATATATGGTAAAAGCAGCAGGACATTTATATGTATAATGGCAGAAAGATCTGATATTACTCACAATGGAAGAGTGGATGGTAAAGATGATGGAACTTCCTGAAATGTGAAAACTGACAGATTTAATTGGAGAAAAGATACTGAATAATTTCAGTGCTGATTGGAAACCCCTCTTGGACTTTTTGTGTAAAACAAAAAAAATTATAATAAACAGATTTGATGATTAGAAAAAATAGTAGATGACAGAAAAATTAAAGCTATCTTGCAATCTTAGAGTAAACGGACAATTTAAATTTAAACATACAACTATTGTAAAATAAAATCAAGCCATTTATTCCCTCTTTGTTTTATATCTGCACTTTGGGTTTTATTTTCTCTTTTTTTACTTTTTCTGTTTTTTCTAATTATGAACTCCTGTTAGTTTTTGTTTAAAACATTTATAAAATTATCATTAGAAATATTCATTTTTTGCTTCTCCACTAAGAAAACTGCCCATTTACTCTTATTATTTTCTTTTTCATTTGTTTTTTGGTTGCAATTCATAAAAAAACAGGTTGTCTTAACTCATGCTATGAGCCTTTGATGAGATACCTCAAGAAATGCTATTATATCCCTTTTTAATCTTTATTTTTTCAGAGCTAAATATGCCCAGCTCCTAGAATTTCCCTTCATAGGACTTAATTTTTAGTTCCCTAGTCATTTTCATCCACCTCTTCTACACTTGTTCTAGTTTCTCGAAATCTTTCCATTGGAGTACTGAAAGATGGGATTTGAACAAAAATTAATAAATTGAACGATTATTTATCTAAATTTTTAAAATAAACAACTTAACAGTGACAAACAAATCCAACACACTGCTGTCCATTTAGAAGATCCATCCTGATGGGACACAGTTTCAGGCAATAAAACTCATAAAGCAATATATGAGGACCCAGATTGTTGGGGGCAATATGCTGACTCTGTAAACCGTTTAGAGAGGGCTGTAAAAGCACTGTGAAGTAATATATAAGTCTAAGTGCTATTGCTATATGGACCTTTCAGAAACTTTCAGTCAATGAAAACATTTATTTCCTTAATCTATGATAATTGGTTTAGTTACTCATACACATTGTGGTTCAATAGCATAAAGTCCTGGAATCAAGTGGAGCACCAAGTGGATTAAATGTTTAACTGTAAAGTTATGTCCACATCAGAAATGCCCAATGGTATTTTTAATGGGAGAAGATGGAGCATTAGCTCACTTTTGTCCTATGATTTTTATTTTTATATTAAAGAGCACATAGTCAGGTGGTACTTTAATGACTAGCAGATTTTATTATCGCAAAGGTTCTCTTGGTTCCATGATCCAGTATTCTAAGATTGAGGATGCATTACCTGGATAGAAGTAAAAACTTTATAGTTCAATTCCATGAAGAATACACACTCATAATCACTTCCCAGTCTTACCTTCTGCCCTGGTATTGCTAAGTCCTATTCTTAGCTTCCAAGCCCAGACAGGTTTGACCAGATTTAACAGATGCGTACTGAGACAAAATGTGCCGCAAAAATTTAAAGCCAAATAGAGATTGTTTATACAATTCTGAAAAAAAAAATCCTAAATGAATAAGAATATCCCAAACACTATCTGAAGGTTTCTAGGGAAATGACTATGTCTTTTGAAAAAGTGGTTTTAGGATCACCAGTGTTGGAAGAAATGTCCATCTGGGTTCAGTTCTAAGTGGGGAGAAAGACAGTGGAAACATGGAGGCTATTTGGAAAGATGGTTTAATGGAGGACAGGATCACATGGATTCTGGGCTAAAAAAGCATATGGGTGAGAGAGAGAGAGAGAGATTTATAACCTCTGTTGGGCTGTTCCTGTAGCAAGAAATGTATCCTGACTGGTTGTCAGACTCTGTCAGCTTCCCAAATGTGAATCTGCCATTCTTCTGGTGGGGGAAGGGGACTCTGAAATGTATTCGCATAACTTTCACTTTCCTACACTTTCGTTTTCCACTTTCTATCACATTCCTGTGAGAAGCCACTTCAGGGCCGTTATCTCTTCTTCAGGATGACGTTACTACACCTATGGATTAGCTGAAAGCCATCACATGACCAGGGAGGTGTCTCAGATGCGTTAAACTAACTGCATTGTTTAAGGGACTTTAGAAGTTGCTTTCTCTTTGTCCTGCTGTCACTTCTACTCAATAAAAGTATCCCCTTTGAAATACTTTGTTTCAAGAGTTCTGCTTTCTTGAGTAAGGAGGAGAGGGAGGACCTGACAGACTCCCATGGAGCCATGCAGGGGTAACTTGGTTGAATCTTTCTGGGTGGTGTAATCTTCCCAGGTGTCTTGTGATGAGATGGGTAGAGTCTAATCCTATCATGTCCTGAGGACCATGTCTTAATCCCACCACCCTGGAGCTGAAGGTCTTTTGTGTTGTAGATGTCTTTTGTCTTTGGGGCTATTAACAAAGGTGGGGGGTGCTTTCCAAGAGCATGTTTCTCCTTTTCTAATCCAGGAAGGTATACTATTCTTTCTGCCTTTTTAATATTTCCTAGAATATTTCATTTTTCTAGGAGGGGGATGGGTGCTAACTTCCTACACCAGAGATTAACACACTTCCTATTGCATAAACTTTGGTGGTTAAAAATGGACTGTGATCCAACAAAGCGTTCCAATAATTTGATTTTAAAGATAAGCTAGATGCCGTAGGGCTGTTTGTCCTTTCTGAAACAGATACATAGATTTCACTATTAAATGGACAAAACTCTCTCTTCCCATAAAGGGCTCCCATCTTTCTTAACATCATACTTCATGGCACTCTTAACAAAGTTTGGATTGTCCAAAGGAAGGTACTTCCAGTTTTGCCATTTTCTCCTCTAAGAGTCCACAATAGTCTCTTTTTCTTGCGTTCGTTTCTACGGTACCCAAAACAAGCCGTAGCTGTGGAAAAGAAATCAATAGCGCCTTCCCGTTTTCAATTTCAGGCGTAATATTTCATAAACTTCCCGCCTTCTCATACATATTCAAACCGGGGGGGCGGTCCAGCCAGGAAAAAGATGCCTCGCATCCAAATGAAAGCTGCTGATCGCTGACGCGCCATCACACCACGAGCCGCTTTGTCTGCTGATTGGACGGTGGAGACCTGGTCTCATGGACAACCAGCCGCGCGCGGCGGTGGCTCCCTGCAGGTGGATGGGTGGAGTTCACAGAAGTTAGAGCAAGATGGCGCCGATCGGCAATCTAAGCCCGGAGAACCCGAGTTGAAGCAACAATCCCCGCCTGGGAAAGGGTTAATGCGGGGTGGTGGTGGTTCGCCGCTCCCTCTGACGAGGTGACTCTCCCTCTTACGAGGTGACTCGCTGTAGCTGAGTCAGGCGTGCCTCGCCGGCAATGGAAAACGGCGAGCTGAGCAGCATGGAGACTATGGAGACCCTGACGGAGCTCGGCGACGAGCTCACACTGGGCGATATCGATGGTGAGTGCGCACGAGGCGGGCGCTCGGCTGTGCCCACTATCGCCCCCCTCAGATACAGCAACCACGGAGGAAAGGGAAGGTGCTGCTCGGTGCGGACCCGGCCCAGAGGGGCGAAGTGCCGCTAAGTGTATTTGCCTGTCGGCCACCGATGCACTACTACTATATCCCTGTTTAAATGGCTGGGGATTCCCAGAGCAACCTCACACATGAATTGGCAGGTGTCTCCCAGTGCGTGTAGCATGCAACGCCGTAGTTAGTTTTCTGTGTACCCATCAGCTCATCCAAATTCAGATGCCTATCATTTAGGATAGGAAATTTGAGAGTTATTATTTAGATTAAATTTAAGATATGTTTGCAAAGAACGCAATGCCGCCTTGCTTCAGAATAAATATATTGTTTGAAAACTGGTGTGTATTTGTATATATAGGGCAACACTGTGTATGCTTATTTGGAAGTAAGTTCCCTCAAATTCAGTTGCCTTTATTATTTAACATTTATGACTAGGACTCTCTTAGATATTATGCCAGTTCTAAGCATCTCAAAATGGGCTTAGAAGACAGAAATAATATCTAGAATTGTGGGTGTTACCAGAAGACCTTGTGCCTTTCCTTCTCTATTAGTGGAATACTTTGTTTCAGTTGTATTTCTTGGCATAATGGTACAGAGATAATTTGGGGGTGAAGTTTGTCATTTTGGCAGTCAAAATTAAGAAGTGTACAAGATTTTTTAAAACATTATGACTGAATAGAATTGACATTTTAATCTGTCAGATACATAATAGCTTTTTGTCTCTTGTTTTAACATTGCTTCTATTTTTGTATTTATTGATAAATTTGGGGGTCTTTGGGGCTCATGACCTGAATGAACAATTATTTTAATCTGATATTTAATTTAAATGTAATGTAATAAATGTAGTTAATGTATGTTCAGTGAAACCATAGTTTAGCAGTCTGGACCACATGCAATGAGTCAAATCTGCCGATTTGCCTTATGACATCATACAAATGGTGTATGGAATCCTTAGTGCTCTGTAGGCTTGGTTGTTTTCATTACCTAACTAGGTAATATTTTCAGTGCTAGAAGAGAATTGGATTTGCTCTCTGTTTATATTGTGGGAGTGGGTAATAAAATGTCTGTAAGAAAATAACCAAGCTCAGAGAGCACCAAGGAATCCACAATTCACTACTGAGCTACAAATATTCTTTTCTGTTGGTAACAAATGACATATTTTGTGTCATTGGAATGATGATGCCATACATAAATGATGTATTATGCAAATTACTCATGATAGTCTATTTTCTGTTTAAATGGAGATTGGTGAACAGTGACATCCTCTCTCCTAAATAGTCTGTTAAAAATAGTTAGCTGTTTGTTATATTAAGTATAATAATTTGATGACAACTTTTAGACAAACTCAGAAAGATAGACGAAAGCTTTTAGAGGTTGCATATAGTCATGAGATCTCAGGTTTAAACAGGAAAAAGTACAGTATATACCAAAATTTCCTGGATATAAGAAACATATAAAAGCTAATACTTCAGAGAGGCAAAGAAACCCCTGATTAACATTACTAATATTAACATTAAAATAGTTATCCTCTCTTGCATTCATATGCTGCTTCTCTGTTTCTATTTTTATAGCTTATTTTTTCCAGGGACATTTGAATTAATCTAAATTTAAAATCCTAAGGTACAATTTGGGCAATTAATGCCACGTCTTTTTTGCCCAACATTTAAAAAGGCGGTACAGTTTATTTTCTCTGCCCAGTTTTAGCATGAATCAAAATATTATTTCTTAACATTAACATTTTAATTTTCTTTTTTAAAAAAACAAATTTCTGCTTGCAGTGATTTGATTCACCTTTACACATTTCTGATTCCCTTATGTTTATTCTCATATTTTCATGTATTTATGTGAATGGAGAATATACTTTCTTTGTTAAAGAAAAATAAGTTTGTACTTAAAATGTAGCTTTCGAAGTTAAAGTACTTAATCAAATACCTGAAAATGAGTAGAAAATAAAAATTCCCACAAGCAAAGTCAATGGGAAGCCAGCAGGAGGTTACAAGTCACTCCTGCTCCCACTACTTTTTCTCCCAGAAGCCCCCAGGCAGCATGGGAATCTCATGCTCCACAGCACCTGCCCATGGAACCCTGCCATCCGGCTGCACTCTAGCACCCACCCACATCATTTGCCAGCACTTTCTAGGAGAGTATTCAATGTTTTTTGTCTTTGCTTAGGTTTCTGTTAAAGTGCTCTGCCCTTGACACAAACAGTATGATTGGTGTGGATAGTCTATAGCAATGTTTTCAAATTCGGCAACTTCAGGACGTGCGGACTTCAGCTCCTAGAATTCCCCAACACACTGGCTGGGGAATTCTGCTAGGGAATTCTGCAATGACTGGAGAATTTTCAGAGTTGAAGTCCACACATCTTAAAGTTGACAAGTTTGAAACACATTGCTCTAAAGTATAGTGCTTCCTGAGTAATCCTCTTTCAGCATTACTTATATATGTAATGGTTCTGTAAGCTTTTTGGTGGTGGGCTCTTATCATTTGGAGATCAGCAAAACATATGTTCTTTGTATATTCAGTTTTGGGGAAAGCACAACTTGCTTCCACTCAAATTGTTTAGATTTTTATTTTTTATTTATTTATTTTTACATTTATATACCGCCCCATTCCGAAGACTCGGGGCGGTTTACAGCT
>JANHFL010003408.1:61441-86243 GCA_032468155.1 Oxyrhabdium leporinum | reverse complement strand
GGCAGGCAGGGGCGGGGCCAGCCAGAGGTGATATTTGCCGGTTCTCTGAACCAATCAAAATTTTCCCTACCGGTTCGCCTGAACTTATGCAAACTGGCTAGATTTCACGTCTGATTACAGTAGTGGTACATTGCAAACAATTGACAGTGTAGATATGGTTTTGAGGGCTGCCAGTGTTAATTTTTTATTTATAAAAAATAAAAATAAGAATTGAGGGAAAATGTGAAATAAATTGTTAGTGTCGATAGATAGTTACAGTGTAGATAGTTACAGTGACCAAAGTACATGCATCATAGAATGCAGTTTAATATTTAGGGAAATACTAAACTAAAAATTAAGGACAGTTAGCCTTAATTGAACTGGATGCCACTCAACAGGATGAAATCATGGAACAGTTTTGGAGAATATGTGCCCCATAATTGTTACAATCAAAGGATCATTGGATGTAAATCATCTAATCTAACACCCTGCTTGGTTTAGGATCTGCTAAAGGATTTCACATACTGTACAGGTAGTCCTCAAGATACAACCCTAATGGAGCTTGCCCATTAGGGCCTCAAGTCAAACCTTCATAAAATGAACTGAACTCACAACATTTTTACCATTCTCATTAAGTGAATCAACCAGTTAAATGAATAAAAATTAGGCTTGCTGTTGCTTTGGTTCATTAAATGACCTCTGCCATTGTTAAGAATTTGCAGGGCTCCCTAGCTAGATCCTCTGAGGGAACACTTTTTGGCGGCCCTCCACTTCTGACCCACCTACAGGCAGGTTCCCAAACTTAAATTGGGGTAGGAAGGTGAATTTCCAGCTGCGTTCCATCCCTCAGCTGTTCTATAGGCAGTCTACAATGGTACACACTAATTCCCAAAGCAAAAGGAAACAGAGTACAGTAGAATGCAAAAAATCTTTCTGCAAGCAATCTCAAACTACATGCGAACATTACAGTAAAATGCAAAGGAACTTTATAATACTAAATCTGCTTTCTGTTTTTATAGGTACTGGCTAGTAGTTCTGCAGTCGATTCCAGGGCAAACAAATGCAAACAGACACGTTTACCCCTCTAGTCTTCCACCTGGCAGCAATGAGGAGAAAAAAAGCAGGCCAGCTGCAAAGACTCCAATCTTGATTGGTCATGCGACCAGGGGGAATGTACCAATATATGGGCCTCGAAAATTGCCTGTTGTAACAGCGGATGACAAAGGGCAGTCACAGGACTAAAAGTGACCACAGCTTCAGAAGTGACTGAATCTAGGTTACATGACTACAGACTAAAATTGACCAAAACTGCTGGTCACAGTCTTGAATCCCTGTTATAAATGACAATTTTGGATTGCATTCATAACTTCAAACATTTAAATGGCCTGTTTGTACTTTGAGGATTACCTGTATATAGCTACCCAGCCTCTATTTGCAGACCTCGGGAAAGAGGAACATAACATTTCATGAGGCCACCTCTTAAATTGATTGACAGCTCTGTCACGAAATTCCTCCTTATATCTAACCTGAATCTTATTTCTGTGTTATTTCCACCCATTGATTCCATAGCTCTCTTCTGAACTTGCTCTAATTTGATATTCCTTTTACAGTGACAATTGAAGTAGTGTAGGACTGTTGAATATTGGATTTTTTTTTTAGCAAAAAAGCACTTCAGAATATGTTTTCAAATCAACCACAACGTACTTAAAGAAAGTTTAAGATTTTGAAATGGCCTTCAAGTCTCCAGAGTTGAATATTATTGAAAATCTGTGGGGTGTTCTCAAAATGCAGTACTGTATATACAAGGTGCCTTAAGAATATGTTTGAGGTACCCCAAAAACAAGAACAGTATGATTGGCTCCATTTGGCTAATGGAAAGATTTGAAAGCTCTTATTTTTGCCCAAGAAGCTGTTACAAAGTATTGGCTGAAAGAGTGTGCAAATTTTTGCACCTGCAATATTTTCAGGGTTTTTTTTAATTGAATCTATAAACAATAGCTGATAAATAGTGCATTTAAATTACTAGAAAAATGTCACCATTTTGTACATTATAGAATTTATGTCAGTTTCCATTCACTTAGGAATTGTAAAATACAGTCTGACGTGGGCTGCCTAATTTTTCAAAATATGTCATTAACTTCATCATGAAATTGGGGGAGGGAAGTCCTTGGAGTTCTAATTTAAGAGGTGCTCCAGGTCTTGAACTGCATTACTTGTTGTTTTTCTGAAGAACACCTTTTCCTGTTTATTATTATTTTTTATATTAAGCAGCATTTTCAGAGGTGAAAAGCCACTTAGAATAAATAATTCTTAGCATAAATGCAGAATAGATTCCTACCCTGGCTGCTTTTTCTCTAGAACAGAAGTGGACTTGTTTAAATAAGAAGCATACTTATTTAAATATGTAATTATTGTTTTGTTTATATTTTTAAAAGCATGAGAAGCTGTTTTTGCATGCCAAGTTAGAATGCTTGCATACCTTTTAAAACAATATAATTAGGTTATCAAACCTGGACTGCAAAAATTCTGATGACTGCTAGATATCAGCAAGAAAATAAACTCTTTCCTGCTGTCTAATGTTTGTTTAGGTTTTTGTAGCCCAGATCTAGTAGCCCTAAAATGAACACAACTTTCTTTTATCAATCAAATCATGTTGATTTCGGATGGTAAATTGGCTATGGATTTTCATTTTAACCGTAACGGTAATAGTTGTTGGATGCTTCTGAAGTAAATTGAGAAGTTTCCAAACTCTGCAGCCTATATTTCCATTAGATAGATAAAGGAATCTCTTTAATGGGAAACTATTAACTTTGAAATCTTAAAAGTCTTTAAAGGCTTCTTTTATGGAATTAGATATGTTGAGCTACTGTCAAATGAGTAGAATTTTTGTTTTCATTTGGTCCATTATTTTTTTTTGCTTAGTAAGTTTCTTCTATATATTATATCTCATTTAATTGAATCTAAACTTCAATCCTTTTTCCTGGAAATAGTTCATATTGATTTGAATTAACGGACACAGCAGAATAACAAATGAGACAGAAAAAATGCACATGGTTGAGTATTTGTGCTCTAAACATTTCCTTGATACTATTACAGAATGTTAAGCTTTATTATTTAATGATTCTTCAGTTATAGGATTTATTTTCTAAGCTTATTGCATAGAAAAGTAGGTAACTTTTTAGTGTTTGTGATTAGTAGAATTAGCAACTTGGGATCCCTTATTTATTTATTTGGATCAATTATATGGCTGCTGAACTGGAACAATACAACTCTGGCAGCATACAATAAAAAATAAATTTAAAAAAACCCAATACCAACTAAAAACAAGGAACAATAGTGAATTGATAATTAGGGACTCAAATTTATTATATCTCTGGATGGGAATTCAGGTTTACATATCTAGGGAAAGGCCCATATTTTCAATACTTTTTTAATGGCTGGTACTGGAAAAGTTTAACTGCTAGACTGAAAATGGTAACATTTTTACATCTGCTTAATAATAAGGCATCATATTTTAAATCATTTGAATTTTCCAGAAAGGCAGTTCACAAATGAGTCATTGGGATAATTTAATTGGGATGAAACAAAATCATAGATAATTGTGGCAAAACTTGGTTTTCTAAAGTATGGTTACAAATAGTTCATACCCTAATGTAAAAAGAAAAGATATATATGAACCTACATATACCACTTAAGCATCCAGTGATAAGGCCATAAACCAAATTATACCCAGTCATTTGAGTCATCTCTATCCTAGATTCTTAGATCTAAAAGAATGCATGTCCTTGCTGTATATTTTTTTTATTTTAAGATTGAGGAATTTTGAAAAGTAATCTTGTGGTTTCCTTTTTTGTGTTTTTTTTAATAGAAATGCTACAGTTTGTCAGCAATCAGGTTGGAGATTTTCCAGATTTATTTTCTGAACAATTATATGGCACATTCCAGAGCAGCAATACCTGTAATGGAGACAGAATATCAGATACTTCACAGAAAGCCTACAGTCAGGGACAGTTACAATCCTCTTCTCCTGGTGTAGTTTCTCCTCCACAACTTCAGTCTGTGCAAGGGAAGACTTCTCAGACAACGGGCACAATTCCTGCTCCACAACGGGCTGCACCCCCTCTTCAACCTCGCCCCCAAGTTCAACCCCCACTTCAGCAACAGACAGTGATGATTACTCCAACTTTCAGCTCCTCTCCCCAGACCCGGATCATTCAGCAACCTGTAATATACCAAAATGCAGCCACAAGTTTTCAAGGTAACTCCCATGGTCTTCAAAGCAATAAAGAACACAGTTTTATAAAGCACTAGGGTAAAAAAAAAAATCCTTACCTTCATCTTCACAGATGAGAATACAGTATTATTTAGCACTATATCCATGTTTTCAGTGAGACACAAGAATATGAAAATTAGTGCAAAGTGTACAGGTAACCCTTGACTTATGATTGGTTGCTTAGTGACCAAAGTTACAAAAGACCCTCCCAAAAAGATACTTATGCTCCAGATTTGAAATTCCCATGGCAACCCCCTTGCAGTCATATATTCGCATTTTGGGCACTCAGCAACTGTTCTATATTACACCATGGTAGTGTCCCAGAGTCATATGGCTGCAATTTATAACATTTTTTGCTGAAATCTGGCATTTACTTCTGTTTCTGTCAAAAAATTCTTATTTCAGACAATGGATTTGCTTAGCAATTGCAGTGATTCACTTAATCAGTTAAGGTAATAAAATCAGGCATCGCCACGTAATAATGCACTTAATAACCACCATACCAACCGTAATTCCAGGCTCAGTGATGGTCTTAAATCAAGGACTGCCTGTAATCTTAATTCTTTTGCAATGAGGGTTTGCTATTTGGTCGAAATATATATTCTGTTTTCCAGTTGTTTACAAGAAATACAATTAAACAGCACAATCAATAAAATATATAATGTTTAAAATATAAAACTTGAATAGTAAAGTTATAAAAACTCACGCTGGTAGACAAGTTTGTAATTAAAAATCAAGAATTATTATATCAGAGATTAAGGCAGTACTGTCCTAATGTAATATTAAAACTGAATAGAAGATATTTGTGGTGGATTTTGCTTTTAGTTGTTAGATTATGATAACTTTTAGGGGAAAAAACCTACAGCAATTACCTATAGGTGTTTGTGGAAACACAGCCTATCGCCAAAGATCAGAAGCTACAGTCCTTATTGTGGAAGTCATAATTTCCCTTGAGCAGTTTCAAACTTTTCTTATCTTCTTTCTAGTGCTGCAGCCTCATGTTCAAAGCTTGATGACTTCCTCCCAAGTCCAACCAGTTGCCATTCAACAGCAGGTGCAGACCATGCAAGCTCAGAGGGTACTGACACAGAGTACCAGCGGCACCATCCAGACACTAACTCCAGCAACTGTCCAGGCAGTAGCTGCCCCTCAGGTTCAGCAGCTTCCAGTGAGTTCTTTTAGTATCTTAAGGGAGTAGTATATATTTGTATTCTGTTCCGAGGCAAAAAATAACTTCACTGACATAATGTTTGGCTTCTAAGCAATGAAATCCCCAAAGCTCATAGGCCATTAATGGCTAAACATAAAGAAAAGAAAAAGTGATTACAGTATTGGTACTGGAAAAAAAAATAGTAAAGAAATTTTGGAAAGAATGGATAATGTTCCATGCTATTACCGGTATTATAATAATTTCAGCAGTGAAGGTTTTTGATATTTTATAACAACAATTTTGTTAATGGATGGGGTGAGCATTACAAAGAATATATTCCTTACTTCACTTCTAAAAGCTTTTATCAGGTAGAGATTATACTCTTTAAAGCAAATTTATTAATTAAGAGAAATTATTGGATTGATCGATGGAATGTCACAGTGAAAGTAATCTGTAACAAATATGAAGTTAGTAGCTGTATAATCTGGGCCTCTGGTATATGTAGAAGGAAGCCTGGGAGAGAAGTATATTGAAATAGTAGTTATGGTTGTTTCTTGAATAGTGGGACTCTATACTGTAACATAGGGACTAGTAATAACATCTTTCCATTTCTGTGTTTGTTTTAATTAAATGTTTACTGTCTTGCCTCCTTCCAGGTCCTAGTCCAGCCACAGATAATCAAGACAGATTCTCTTGTCTTAACGACACTGAAAACTGATGGCAATCCTGTTATGGCTGCTGTTCAGAATCCAGCACTGGCAACAATAGCCACACCCATACAGGCAACAGCTCTGCAGGTATCATAGGGTTCTACACGTTATCTCCCAAATGGTTGCTTTCTTCCTTTTATTTATTAGGGTTCTTTCTCATCGAGATTCTTCAAATTGCCTGCAAGCATTATAGTACATATGGTATACAGTAGTATCTTGCAAAAAATGGTATATTGAGCCTATATAATCACTCTTGGAATGAAAAAGGATATCTATAGTTATGTGTATGTATTGTGCACATATACTTGTTTTCAGTGTAATTCCTCAGAATATATCTGTAAATTTTGGGAGGAGGGAATTATAGGAGCGAATAGTTGAAAACTATTGAAAGGTCTCGGTAACCAGTTTTTCTTCTCTTATTTGTGTCCTCTTTAAGTGTTCAAATTTTGTCTTAAGTTTTTGTTTTGCTACAGTATTATTATCTTTTGGTCTTCCAGTTTTTTCCACACTGAAATTATTTGCAATAGTGCTTTTAGTATATTTTTAGGACCTTACATCCATCTCAAAATTCTTTTTCTCTGCCAATAATATTAGGTTCTCCTACCATATAATCTTGTTTATTGCCACTCTGAATTTATTAAAATATGCTTTTGGGGAGTCCACAATATGTAGCTGATTACTCATAAAATAAAGACATCTATTGTTACACATTCATTTTACCCCAATGGTTCTGATACTTTCATTTTATTACGTTAAACTCGCATCAATTAATCATTTATTAATTAAACTTGCACCATCACAGTGTCGTCATGTGACATATCACAACTTTCCCCCCCTCCCTTTGCTAAACTGGCGTGGGCGTGGCCAGAGCATGACACATCTGGCCCATAGGCTGCGAATTTGACAGCCTTGGTCTAGTAGTTAATGCACTGGACTAGAAAGTAAGAGGCTGTGAGTTCAAGTCCTGCCTTGGCCAAGCTGGGTGACCTTGGCCCATTTTAGGAGAAAGAAGATAATGTTGGATATGTTAGCTGCCTTGAGTTATTTATACAAATAATAAAGGTGGGATATAAATAAAATAAATAAAAAGTCATGGTTTCAGTTATAACTTCAAAGAGTTAGAATTTAAAAATGACCAATTTTAGAAAGTGAAGTGCTCTGAGAGATAATCAATAAAAAGTCCCTTTTTGCAGCAATAGACTATTTTCCCTAAGGATATCACCCTGGCACTTAAATCTGATTTCTCTTTTCTGCCAGGCCAATGTCTCTTACCCCATAAGCCTATTAAATTACTGTATAGTATAACTTGATATTATTAGCTTCTTGAATTTCCTTTATTTTCTTATTCTTGTTTTTATCCATTGATGATGCATTTTATGCTGTATAGTTTAAATTTCTTTTTTATCTTTGTGATAATAGTTTTGTTATGGCATGGTCTGTAAAAAATACATAGTCTTCACAGCTTGAAAAATATGCATATTTGAACAAAAAGCTGTTTAATGTACAAAACAGTTGAGAACCTGTTCATATTCTGAAAGCATTTTATTTGCCCATTATGCAGGAGGCTATAAGAAAATTTACATACCTACGAAGAGGTTTTTAGATTAGGAGACTTTCTTTTTTTTGTTAATTCTTTTTTTTTATTTTTAATATAATAATTCCATCTTCAATTGAACAGTGTGTCGTCTGGGTACAAGTATCTTTGTTGAATAATAATCAAAATTTGCAACATCATTCATTACATTGGTATTAATTCTACAATATGAAAGTAATAATATTCAACATACTAATCATAATATTTGTTTATCCCTTTTAACATTAACATTAGGAGACTTACTTATTCTTATCTCATAATCCAGGGGTTTTTTTGCTCATAGTTCTCTTTTTTGCAGTTGGAAGCCACTGATCATGACTGCCATGAGAAAGTGCAGTGCCATTGTCACTATGTCTAAATAGTGGCATTGTTACTCTACTGGGATCGAGAAATATTTATGAATTCTTAAGAACATAGGAGAGTGCATTGTTTATTACTGTCACTGATTTATCTAGCTTGTTTTGGGTTTTGTAGTAAATAAGAATTGTTTTTGGTTTTTAGTGATGGGTGTTTCCCAAACTTTTTACCCAGATTCTTGATATAGAGAATATGAAATCTTACTCATATAGAACATAAGTATTACTGCTGAATTGTAAGCCATTCTTTTGTTTCCTAGTTGTTTTGTAAAATGTGGAATTTTATTTTGGTCACATGTTTTTTATTAATTTTTATTAAAGAATTCTTTTACTGAACAATACAAATTTTAAAAAGGAAAGGAAAATAGAAATAAATAAAAGTAAATAAGAAAGAAAGAAGAGAGGAAAGGAAAAAGAACAGGTAAAGCAGTGGCTTCCAATCTTCTTTATAACAGTTATAAGTGCATTTTTAGTTTATCCTCATTCAGATTACATTGTGGCTCCCTTCTTTCCATATTGTATCTTTTCTAATCATCAACTGTTTATTTTTTTCCATTTTCATTCCCATAAAGAGTTTCCATTCACTAACAGGACCCGGATTGTGGGGGCAATATTCTGAGGTATATAGGATTAATATACTGATGTAAGAGTATTGCTTATAAGCTGTAAACCGCCCCGAGTCTTCGGAATGGGGCGGTATATAAATGTAAAAATAAATAAAAAATAAATAAAATAACAAAAGTAGTTATTGTCTTTTCCCTAATCAAACAAGTCAGTTTTGTCATTTCTTTCTTTTATACAATAATTTCACTGCAGTTCCCATGTGCAAACACCATAAGTCTTTTCTAATTGTCTGTTAGTTCCAGCAATGAAAGTTCTGGTTTCAGTTGAATATTAATCTTTACAATTTTTGTATTGCTATATGCATTTGAATCCAAAGTTTACTAGCTTTTTTCAAGTCCGCCAAACATGATAAAACAACCCTTCATATTTTCCACATTTCCAACATAGATTTGAAATACTTTTATATATTCTAGATAGTTTTTCTGCTATCATGTACAGTGGTACATCATTTTATAAAAATTCTCTTTTTATAAACATGTGAATTTCAGTCATTCCAGCCGCATGCTTTCTCTTGGTTGCATCTGTATGTTATAAGCAGTGCCTATTTATCATATGCTGTTTAACTTGTTTTTATTTCAAATTTCAGTAAAAGCTTATACATTTTAGCAATTACATGTTCATCATTTCCTCATAATTAAGTTTCAAATTCTGTCTTACAGTGTTCAATTCCAAATATGCTATTGTTTACTTTAAATCTTTTTCTTAATTGTACATATGAAAACCATGTCAGAGATCTTACATGAAAAATTAATTGCCTTTGATTTCTGCTGTTGACTTTTAGACCTTGGTTGGTGGTAATGGGGCCATCTTGACAACTATGCCTATGATGATGGGAGGGCAGGAGAAGATGCCCATTAAACAAGTGCCTAATAACACCAAGCAGCCAGAACCACCAAAGGAAGGGGAAAGGCGAACAACTCACAATATTATTGAGAAGAGATATCGATCATCTATAAATGACAAGATCATAGAACTGAAAGATCTAGTCATGGGAACAGATGCTAAAGTAAGAATGGCTTAGTTGAAAAAGCAAAAACATTTGCAATCATTACAAATCTATTTGTCGTGTTTGCAGTTGTCATGGTATTTAATGTTCTTGTTGGTGTCCATTTCCATTGAATTAAATCTCTAAATAAAAACAACAGTTTTGAGGAAGGCCTCAATAGGTGGTTAAAAATGCCAAATCCAGTCTGAATATCTTGCTGATTGTGTGACCAACTATAATTTTATCCTCCCCTTTTTACATATCACTCAAAGCAGTGAACATATCTAATACCTCTGCTTCCTTCTTTCCCTATAACAACAACTTCATTGAGGTGAATTGGTCTGAGAGAGGACAACTTGTCCAAAGTCACCTAAACAGCTTTCATGTTTAAGGGAGGCCTAGAACTTACAGGCTCCTGGCTTCTGGGACAGCACCTTAACCACTATACCAAACTGGTTCTCTAAACTCTAAATCCCCTATTAATTTATTTGTAAAATTTATAGGCTGCCCTTCTTTACCTCAAGGTAACTACATGCATCCTACATACATACACAAATTTAAGAAAAACTTTACTGCTAAATAAAAATGTGTTAAGAGATCATAAGATAGCTGAATAAATAATCATATGCATTCTTTTCAGATGCACAAATCTGGTGTATTGAGGAAGGCTATCGACTACATTAAATATCTACAGCAGGCTAACCATAAATTGCGACAGGAGAACATGATCCTTAAGCTGTCTAGCCAGAAAAACAGTTAAGTGTTTTAAATATTACATTCTATTGTTTTAATTTAAGTGAAGCAGGTACTGTTAAGGTTTTTAATTAAATGATTTCATGCCCCCTTGCATTGATTGATGTTTTTATTGATTATGCTTTTAGCGGATAGATATAGAACTGATAAGCAGGGGGATTTAATTACATCAGGTACTATGAATGGAATAATTAATCTGTGTGATCTTTTCTCACAGAGTTGTTGAAGGGTTTTGACTTAAGCAGTCTAGTGGACAATGATGCGGATCTGAAGATGGACGAATTCAATCAAAATGCTCTGTTGATGTCTCCTCCAGCTTCTGACTCAGGATCACCAGCAGGCTTTTCCCCTTATTCAATTGATTCAGAACCGGGTAGTCCGTTATTGGATGATGCAAAGGTAGCTAATATTCCTAAGGCAATTTGCACTGGAAAGCATAGGCAAGATCCCATTGATGTTACATGCATGCTGATTCAGATAAAGATACGTCATCTGCTTCCCATTAAAATCAGATAATAAATTATGATTTTTAAAAGGAAGGTGAGATTCAAAGCCCAAATATTAATTGGTTTTTTAAAAAAATCACACAATAGGTAACACAACTAAAATCAGACACACAAATAAAGGAATATCATAAAATGTTTGTTTATATTATATATATATATGCATGTGTGTGTGTGTGTAAAAATAACAAAAGAAACCAAGATCTGTATAGAGTTGTATCTGCAGTAATTTATGACATATTACATCGACTTTTCTAGATCACTGATCAATAATGAGCAGTGGAATTTTTTTCACCAACTGAATCCTCTAGACATATCAGACTCAGCTCTTCTCATTAAAGTCCATTGAAAGTCCAATAACATTTGGGAAATATTTTGCTTTATATCAAAGAAATCATAAAGCCCAATAAACCAGAACATTCAAAGGGGTACAGCCTTTCACAATATCAGTGTATCATGCTAGTCGCCAAAATGTTGGAGATACACCATCACAGCATTGAACAGGATATTTGGGGCAAGTTGAGATAAAATAAAATAAACACAGGCATCTGCAAGAGAAATGGTATATGGATAATTTCAGACTGAAACTTCAAATTGAAATGGCCTGGGATGGATGGATTACAACAAAGATGAAGTTTTTCAGGTTTATTTTGGTGAGTGTCAGGTAACAGGCAGGCATTGTGTTTGAATGTAATGAGGATTACTTGTACTTGCGTGTATGATGTACTGTATCATTAGGTCATAGATTAGTTCATAGATTGCTCCATGATCTTCAGAAGCATATTTACACATATCAAAGATCAATCTCATTAAAACATTTGAAATAAAAGGTGATTTTAGTAAATTGTAAATGTTTAAATTATTTAAATCTTTTGAAGCCACCACTTGGAGAAAAGTATGAATAGATCTACAGGCTTTCTTTTATTTCCAACTCAGTGGCCTTTGGGGGGATTTTGTAATGGTGGAACATTTTTATAAAACAATCTGACAAGAATAAACCTGCTATATAGAAGATAATGAAAATTTAGCCTTGTGCAATTTAGAGCAACTATTTGTCTTAAGTGTTTCAGAAATAACTTCCATACTGAATCTTTCACACTCATGACTTAGGTTAAAGATGAACCTGATTCTTCACCCGTGGCTCTTGGAATGGTTGATCGCTCACGGATGCTGCTTTGTGCTCTCACATTCCTCTGTCTCTCCTTTAATCCTTTAACATCTTTTCTGGATGGCAAAGAAACATCAGACACTTACAGCACAGTGCATCATGGTTCTGAGAGGAATATACAAGCAATAAAACCAGGTATATTTCCAATAGTGCTCATTTGATATCTTTCAAGTTTTTTTAAGACAAGTACAGTAACTAAATGATGAAAGGGGAAGAAAACAATAGATGATCTATTGGGTAATGATATGTTCTGGAATATTCTGTTTTAAAAGGTGATTACAATTTTATTGTGATAATTTATAAATAATTGGACTAGAGAGTACTATCCATATCATTCTTATTTCTCTGACTCAGATAATGGGCACTTATGTACAAAAGGATTATGAGTTTTTGAGATGTATGTTTCTTGGTTTCTTTAATCAATTGAAATTTTACCTGTATGGAATATATATGTTTTTACCTGTGCATTTGTGAGGATTTTGTTGTTGTTTCTACGTGTTGTATTGCTTTCAGGTTTTTTAATTGTAGCATACATGTTGTTTTTGTTATGAGGGATGGATTTAATCATGTAAGGTTCTTATTTTGAAAGGGTTTTGTATTTTTTTCTGACCATTTCTACCTTATGTAAAATGATATTTTCTTTCATATATATACTTAGGGCAAGAGTTTTGCATGGGAACAGTACTGTTTCAGAGAAGAATAAATAGGATGAGAAGAAAAGCAAGTCAATTAAGCTTAGCATGATCTTTACATATTCATGGTTGTCCCAAGAATGATAATCTTAAGATGTGAACTGTTACTTCGTGTCTGATTTATGTCTTTTGACATGATTAATTGTGTTAGAATCAGGTGGCTGGTTTGACTGGATGATGCCCACTTTGATCTTGTGGCTTGTGAACGGTGTCATTATCTTGAGTGTATTCATAAAACTGCTAGTGCATGGAGAGCCAGTGACACGATTGCATTCCCGTTCTTCTGTGACTTTTTGGCGGCATCGGAAACAGGCAGACCTGGACTTAGCTAAGGTGAGGCACTTCATTGCTTTGAGGGTAAATGCTCATTTATTTGTATTGAATTAATTGAAATTTGCATAACCTAAAGAGTGAATGTTTTAAAATGTAGAACAAGTTTCTTGAACTACTAAACATTTAGGTTTACATCTCATTATTCTACTATCAAAATTCTTGAACTGTGGGTTCTTAAAGTACCTCCACTTGGGAGAGCCACGCAGATCATTTTTGGATTAAACTCCGTTTCTGTTCTATAGGTAATTTGCTATAAGGGGAATAAGGTTGAACTCTAGAATTGAAATTAATGATAAAGGTGAGCAGATTTCTACAGATTTGGTTAATTGCATGCAGGCTAAAGGTAATCCTGTTCAATGAAAAGAACAATATTTTATGATGGTCTTTAGCTGTTCAACCTTTGTTTTGTGTGTGATAATGTATTTGAACAAAATAAAAATGTACCATAAAATTTGAAGTCCATTTGTAAATATAGAGTTGTTGTAAATGGGAAAGGGGACCAATATTAATACTGGGATTATATGCTATACTTTTGAAAAAATAATTTTGAAATAAATAGTTGATGAACATAGTAAGCAATTCCTATTGTATTTTACTATTGAAATTAAAGGCAAGGGGATTTTTTATTTTTGAGTGGAACAGTGTCTTCTGTGTCTAAATGCTGATTTTAATTAGAAAGAATAAATTATTTCTTTCCAATTATGTGGTTGAATATTTGTTTAACTGGACTGAAACTTGAAGTTTAACTGAACTGGACATGAAATCCAACAGGATTTCAACATAATACAGATCCAGATTTTTGGTGTTTCTGATATGTCATGGTTCAAGTAAGCTGATGCAGATGAGGAAGAGAGAAAATTAAGAAAAAGTCTATGGTATATTGAAACATGATGGCAATTTAGCTAGTTTATCAGTGGCTGAGGAGACATATGTTGGTTTACTAGACACTCCAAAATCTGAGTGACAAATGAGGTTGTCAAAAAGAATTAAGAAAGCTTAAAAATGAGTGAAAAAAATTATATCTTCCAAGATGACTCAGAATAGTCTGAAAATTAGGAAGAGGTGAGACCCTCAAATATCTACTGTTCAACTTTATTCCACATTTTTCTTCTTTTGTTTGCAGGGGGACTTTGCTGCTGCTGCATCAAATTTGCAGATCTGTCTTTCTGTCCTGGGCCGAGCGTTGCCTACTTCTCGTTTTGACTTGATCTGTAGCCTTTCCTGGAACATTATTCGTTACAGTCTTCAAAAATTGGGATTAGTACGTTGGCTGCTAAAGAGGACATCACAGCAGAGACGAGCAACTGAGACGCCTCTTGGCTTTGAAGATGAAGCCAAGACTAGCGCACGAGATGCATCATTAGTGTATCATAAACTTCATCAACTCCATATTACAGGTAGATGAAAAAAAATAACTTAGTGGTTTAAAAGGTAAAGATTCCCTCAGGTTAAGCTTGATTCCTAATGGCTGCCTATTTCATATAGTTTTCTTTGCAAAATAAAGAAAGCTTTGCTTTTTAATAATTTTACATCTTAGAACATCTTAGTATATCTCCAGAGTACTCCTTATTTTTGATAATGCGAGATTTTGCACAACAGGGTATTGTGCGATACTGCGGTGAATGAATGGTACTAAGGTTCCGTAGCTAAAAGAGCTTTTTCAGATGAAAACAATGCGGTGCATCACTTCTACAAGGTGATTCACATCATCATCTTTTCTTTTAACGACCCCATAATTCATTGTGGGGTGGAATCTGGGCAACTGAATGGAGCTAGCAGAGTGTTTAATGGCAGAATGCCCTTCCTAACACCAATGCAGAGTTTTCTTCAGCAGATATAGTCTCATTGTGCCCAGAGAGAAATATCTGCCCCTACCTAGGTTCAAACTCACAGCCTCCTGATTGTGAGACAAGAGCTCCACCTCTAGGCCACCGCACCACTCCTAGAAGGTACAACAGGGTACAAATGATATGTATTTTTTAATTTCTGGTGCAGGTAAACTTCCGTCCAGTTCAGCTTACTCAGGATTGCACATGGCATTGTGTGCTGTAAACCTGGCAGAATGTGCAGAGGAGAAGATTTCACCAAGTACCCTGGCAGAGATTCATCTAACTGCTGCAGTTGGCCTGAAGACTCGCTGTGGTGGCAAGCTGGGTTTCCTGGCGGTGCGTGGATTGTTTTGAATCACTTGGCAGTATAGGCAGTCTTCGCTTAACAACAGTAATTGGGACCAGAATTTCCACTGCTAAACAATGCAGTTGTAAAGTGTGATGTCACAGTACTGCATCGTTTAGTGAAGGCAATCTCATCAGTCTCCATTTCTATTGTTACATGAGGACCTCACATGACTGACGTGGGAAGAGGCAGGAATCCAGAAGTGCTTGCTTATGCTACTGAAACTGCATCCCAGGCAAATGGATGGGTGGGCATTAAGAAGTACATACATCTGGGTGGATGCCATGTGTGGGCCCTATGGAGTATGGGCAGGCATGTGCTGCGTGCGGATGCTATGAAGGGTATGTGCTATGGGAAGCAC
The DNA here is from genome assembly GCA_032468155.1 of Oxyrhabdium leporinum. NCBI lineage: Eukaryota > Metazoa > Chordata > Lepidosauria > Squamata > Cyclocoridae > Oxyrhabdium > Oxyrhabdium leporinum. Next base: position 70,587 of record JANHFL010003408.1, on the reverse strand, counting down.
TACAGAGTGTGGGTATAAATCGAGTGGCTCCCAAGCAAGGACTATCTGTATTAAGTTAAATACTGTGGCATATTTAAATTGTCTTTCTGGATTTGCATCTAAGATAAATAAAAGTGACTTCTGTGTTGGTACATTAAAATTTTCATCCATAGATTGCTAACTTTCAGTCAAATATTGCATGTTTTCTTCTCAGAGTTATTTCTTAAGTCAAGCTCAAAGCTTGTGTACTTCTGAGCATAGTGACATCCCTGACTCCTTACGCTGGTTGTGCCATCCTTTGGGGCAGAAATTTTTTGTGGAACGGAGCTGGACAGTGAAAGCTGCTGCTAAGGATAGTCTGTACTCCACTCAGAGGAACCCAGGTGAAGATCAGTAGCTAGAGAAGATACTTTCTTTAAGCCTGTTGTCAGTACAGTGGACAATCCTTAATGTGTATGCATTTTCTTTGTCCTGCTAGTTTTAAACATGCTTTGGCTTAAAAACTGTTAATGTTAAAAGAACGTATGAAAACAGTCAAGAGGACAGTTTTCCATAAATTGGCATTCTTTCTGCAATTCTTTCTATCTAAAAAACAAAAAAGAAAGGCTTACACTCCTGAAGTATTTATTGTTGGACTTGTGAATAAAGTAGTAAACTGATTGTTTTGCCTTTGCATATATAGCTGATCCCATTGCACAGGTACACCAGGCATTCTGTGAGAACATATTGGAGAAAGCTGTTGAATCCATTGTGAAACCTCAGATTCCCAAAGGGGCTATGAGCCATGATGATGAAGCACCTTGGTGAGCCATATTTGGGTCCTGTTGGCAGTTTTTTTGGGGAATATTGAATATTTCTCTTTGCCTGTTCTAATAAAACCTGTAGTTCAACATTGGAGGAAGAATGGCAATATATATTTCAACTGCCCAATTTTAAGCAATATGATACAGGACACACCTATATGAGTACTGCTTTTCTCATAATGCATCATTTAGATTGTATCCATCCACAGTACTAATTGGATATACGACAAAGTATAGTTTTTCTAAACAGTTTGTACAAATTGCAAAAAAAAGATTAGCATAATAATATATAAAGTAGCCTGTACTGTGGTTGATAGTAAGAAGTTTTTTTTAATCATTTGCTATCATTCTTATCTATTGACCAAATTATTAGGGATTGAAGCCCAACATTATTTAACTTTACCATCTTGGCTACGCTTATCATTGAAGTGTTCATGGCAAGATTCATCATTATCTTTGTTGGGAGAAAGCCATACAAAAAAAAATATCACAATGGTGAACATTGGTTGCCTTTCAGAATGTGGGTGTGAATGTAATACCTTCTTTGTACAGAGGGTCATCCTTAAAAATTGTGTTAAAATATAACTTTAGTTTGTTATGATTCATTGTAAAAATATGAGACATTGTCCTAACTACTAAAAGTCTGACTTTGTACTGTTGCTTGCAGTGAATTCGCTAATGCTTTGGAATACTTGACATTACTAAGTTCTTTTGTGGATTCTTTGGGAAGTGGGATACCACCTTTTTCTGGAAATTCTGTGCTGAAGTCTGCCCTAGGTATGTGTGATACAGGATACAGGACTTGTTCAGTGGTTTTCTTGCTTAACTTCTCTCTCTTTGTCTTTCTTTTCTCTCTCATCCTGAATGTATCTGCACTTATTCAGTGCTCAGTTGCTATTTTTCTTGTGTTAAATCTTTAGTATTCTATTTTGCTTTTTTTATCCACTGTTCAATTTCAAGATTTATCAGAGAGCTCTACACTGTATACATATCACTAATAATATATTGCCTCCCTGCAATGTAGTTAACAATTAAACCCAACACAAGAAAAAGGTAGAAGGAAGGAAAAAAAGCAAACTCAGCATTAATTTACAACATTGTGACAATAATTTAATACTGTAATTGGATTTAAAAACAAAGCCTGAGTCTTAGCTGATGGGGTGATCTACTTCATTATTTCAGCCATGCTGCTAGGTGATAATTGATAGACTGGCTTGATAGAAATGATATTTCTGTAAAGATATTGGTGCCTCTGCTTTTATCTCCATTTCCATTGTTGTTATTATTTATGGTTCATCACATATTCAACCAGATATTCAGACTGGAATTGGCATTTTTATCCACCTACTTCCAGGTAGGTGGTCCTTCCCATGGACCTGGATAAGCAGATGTAGATGTTTGAATTATTATTAAATTTGTCACCCATCTTACAGTTCAAGGTGGCTCAGAGTGCTCTTTCCATGTACTTTACATTTATATTATATAATCTCTCTCCATATACATACAGCTAAAAACAATTCAGCTGTATATTAATAATCAGAATACATTTGATTAAATGTATTTATTAGTTATGTATTTGGCCAATATATTTTTCTGAAATATTGGTAGAGTACATGTTTTTTCAGTCTATAGCTCTTTCTAATGCTAAAAAGAAACAACTGCAGTCTTACTGAACCAAATACAAGAAATGAAACACAATAGGTCTGGCCAATCCACCTTTTTCTGCTTTTATGTATAAACGCCTCTGTTTATTATGATTATCACTATTCATGCTGGTCACCTTATCAGAGGGAAATGTTTAGTGATTCAGTAAATTACATACTTTTCCTCTAGGAAAGCATAATAATCAGTGTAGTCTTCCCTGCTATGATCTGAAGATGAACGCTATGACGACCTGTTTTCTGATTTTTTCTGGAATATTCTATAAAAAATAGTAATTCAACCAAGAGCTTGATGTGTCTTGTAAATTATAGTTAGTGACTAAGAGCAAAACATATATAAGATAAATGAAGAAGATATTTAACCTAGGAGCAGGTACTGATTTGTGTACTTGCCTTGATTACTGTTGCAGGTCTGTTTTGACTTGGCCAGATGTTTGTTTTCACTCTTGCTAATGAGCCAGACATCCTATATGTGAGAAATGGCAGTAGGTATTTGGCTCTTAGATCTGCAGGCCAAGGTTCAAAGATTGTGTCTTGATCACACAAAAAGAGGAACAGATTTTTAAGTCCCTTATCTTTGGTGTAACACACCTTGTCCGTTACAAGGGTAGATTTTATTGGACTACTTCTCACAACCCCTCTATTTATTCCAGTGATCAGATAGTAAGCCTACTATAAAGAAGGCTTCATTGAGAAATGGCAATAATAAGATACTTTACCTTTCCAGTAAGATCTGGACAATCCTAGTCAGTATCTGGAAATTACCTTTTACAGCAATTTCTCATGTGAACAAGTGGTGTCACATTATTCAGATTCCTGGAATATTGTTCAAGTCTTGAATGGGGTAATTCAAAGGTTTTGCTTTCCAGGTTTATGAATCCTTTGTTCTGTGGTCCTGGTATCATCTGATTGATTAAATGGCTCAGGACATTTAACTGAGACCAAATATTGTTTTTTTTAAATACAAAATCAGCTTTCAGATAAAATGGTGAAATGATGTTTATAATTTTCTTATTTCAGTTTGTCTTCCTCTTATAGTTCTCCTTCCTGTGGCAAGTTTTGAAGTGCAGGAAGGGCTGAAAGTGTTGCCCCCTCGGGTTTTAGTATGTCTTTAAACAACCTGTGCTGTCCGCTAGGCAACATATTTTAACTGAATTTTTACATAACAAAATAAAATAAAACAAAAATGGGAAATTGAATATAGAACAGCTAAGTGTCTTTAGTATAATTTTTCTTTCATAGATAACTTTGCAACTTTGAAAATTACTTTGAGATAAGATGGGCAGCCTATACATTTTATAAATCAATCAATCAATACCATTTTGATCTCTCATAAATCCCCACAAGCTTTCTTAGAAAATAAGATTGGTTTCTGCTTATGCTTTGCTGGAAATGTACTCAACCTGCCTAGAAAATGAGAATAAGCAGCAGTAATAGGTAGAATTTTGTGAGACAAATAGCTTTGCTATTAGTAATCAGTGAATGGAGAAACCCCTCAGTAGTTATTTTGCTTCAACATCCACAGTATGACCTCAAAATTATAAATATGTCCACAATATTGAAAATGGAGTATAGAACAACAGAATGAAGAAACAAATCTACATTTTCCCCATTGTTATCTCTTGGCTCTATTTTTGTTCCCTGGACTGAATTCATGTTTTAAAAGGCTGGAATCATTTTTTGGGAGAGAGAGAGAGAGAGAGAGAGAGAGAGAGAGAGAAGGCCCATAACGATCTTTCATTTTTTGTAGGTCCTGATGTAGTCTGCAGATGGTGGTCATCAGCAATCACAATGATAATCAGCTGGCTCAAGGGTGATGATACATCTGTGAAATCCCAGTTTAGCAACGTGGAACGAATTCCTAAATGCTTGGAGATGATGGAGTGTGTGGTCTTTTATATTATTTATATAACTGTGTATCTGAAATCTAAAAGGGGCATAATAAAATAGAAATTTTCCTAATCTTTAACTTTGATCTCCCATAAACATATCACAAATCTCTGTTGGGCACCATGAAATTAAATTATAACTTGTTTTCTTCAAATAGTTTCTAAATTAACCCAAAACTTTTCAGAATTGGATATCCCAAGTATGCCTAGAAGTAGTGGATGCAAAATATCAATCTAGAAATCTACTATACTAGTTTTGCATCATTGTCTAATGATAATTCATTTATAGGGCTCATTTTAGCACTTTTTGGGGAGAATATATACCAAAGTATCTGGAAATACATTAAAAAAAGGGGGTGTGTTGATGAGTTCTAGTTCCGCCTTGGCTATGAAAGTCAACTTGGTAATCTTGGACCAGTTTATTTCAGTCCAATTCATCTCAGGGTTGTTGTTGTGGAGAAAATAGAAGGAGGCAGATATGTTGGATATTTTGTCTACATTGTATTTGTAAAAATAATAAAGGCAGAATACAAACAAATCTACTGCTCATAAAACCTAAAAGACATTAATCATTTTCCTTGCTATGTCTCTCCTCCTCCCTGTATGCCTTTAGGAATGCCCTTGTACGAGCTATCTTCCATGTATGCAAAGCCATGAATGTCTTGTTGTCTAGCAAGGCAGATGGGCAGCATAGTTCATTTAGTCATTGTGAAAGAGCTAGCACTCATCTCTGGAATAGCCTCAACATGAGAAGTGGGGTTTCAAGCACAAGTCTCAACAATGTAAGTCACGCATACTTATTTGAAATAAGGTAACAAACGGTTTTCTTAATGTATATGGGTTTTGTTAAATGTCTTTGAGACTGAAAACCTAGTTTCTTCTTACTCACCCATGAATCAATGAAGAGTCTTTGTCCTTCTTTTGCCTTCCTCCAGGGCAGCAAATGCAGCTGCATTGTACCTATTTCCAAAGGAAAGGCAGTGGGGATAGCATCTGTTCACAGTTCATTAGCTCTGCCCAAATAACAGGACAGCTTGCTTGACCCATTCCTCTTGAATTATACATCCTAAATGAATTATTTTCACCGAAGAATAAGGATACTGATTTCCATAGCTAAAAACCGTTCTCAATTTTTTGCATCATGAAATTGGCTCTTCCTTACGATCTTTGTTTTAATATTAAGTGCATTTTGAGTTTTGTAAAAGTGGAGGTTTGTTAGACTCAGATTCTTTGTTTAAACCTATTGGGTGGCAACTGTAGTGCATTGTAGTTGCATTGCATGTTCTGGAAATACTCATGCAATGTTTCTGCAGTGCAGTTCAGAGGCCTGCCTGATCTCTGCACTACAAGTCAAGTCTCCTGAGCCTTGGTTTTCAAAGTTTTTGTTGGTATGGGAAGGAATTCTTAGGAACCATTTAATCTAGCCCTCCATCCAAAGGTAGGAAGGAGTATTTAATTCACTAACCCTCTTGCAGATTAATCAGTGAAATATGGATTACTGTACCCCCAAAAAGAGACCAAGTGCAAAAAATAACATGCAGAATCAATACTGTAGATTGAAAGGGCTCAGGAAAGCAACCCAAAGAATACCAGGCAAAGAAAAGGTAAACATATAACTGTTGTACTGTATTTAACACTTTGCTTATGGCTTATATTTTGAAAGAATAAATTAATCAAATTGTATGCTTATAAAACATTCTTTTGTCATCAGAGAATGTGCAACATTTTAGTTTTGTGAACACTAATGCCATTTTTATTTTAATCCAACATTGTATTGCTTTCTGTTTCTGAGGAATTGTTGGGTCAAATGCACATTCTTTAGGATAAGTTTTCAATATATGCACAAATAAATCAATGTTTCAATTGTCTCTTGTTAATGCAATTCAAGATGAACACAGTGTGATTTCACTATATTCTAATTTCACAAAGTACTAATTAAACAGGAAACAAAAAATAGTTAACAAATAATGATTAAGCAATAATATATGTATTATAAAGAAGTTTAATATTATTTGGTGGCAATGTCTTTGAGATATCTTCTTAGATGTAAGCTGGGTTGGGGTTTTTTTTTATAATACAGTTGAAGATACTGGTTTTCTCTCTTTAAATCTGAGCTTAAATCTTTTTTGACTCTGGGGAATAGGGATGCTCCTTTGGGGATTTGGAGCTTAAGGACTGGCCCTGATGAAAAGTCTCTTTGATTTTTTATGTTGCATATTGCTTAATTTTATTTGATATAAGTAGTTATATACTGTTAAAAAATTTATAGGGTCTATTTTATCTATTATTTTTGTAAAGGGGGTTATCTATTTAATTCCTTTAGAGTTGTCTAGGTTTTAATGTGGTTGCTTATTTTTTTTTTATATTCTAATCTAACTGATACTTTTTTATTCCTGTTTATTGTTTAGTTTTTATAATAAATATATTTTTACTGTAATACAATAATATATAGTAATGATAATGGCTATTAAAAACTGCATTTTGGTAACTTGAACATGGGTTTTGGGATTCTTGGGCCATACGTGGTTGTTCAAAAGTGACGGTGACCACCATAAATTTTCAAGCAGAGTTACTGCAGCCCTTGCCCCCCCCCACCATTACTGTTGTTTGAATACTTTTGTATTCTTGTCGTTGAATGAGATTTTGTCTCTTTAGATGATCCAGCTGCTGGCTTGCGATCTACTGTTATCCCTCCGTACCACTCTGTGGCAGAAACAGACAAATTCTAGTCTAGCTTTGGGAGACATGCACCATGCTTCTGCTTCTGAGCTGACTGGCTTCCAGCGTGATCTTGGCAGCCTGCGAAAACTAGCAAATAGCTTCAGGCTCGCTTACCGAAAGGTAAGAATAAGTGATATTGGAAACTAAAAATTGCTAAAAATGGATAATAGGGAACTGGTAATTTCTGGATTTATCTATTAGAAAGGACTGTATATGGGGAGGAGGGAACTATGTTACATAATCTTGAAAGGGGGAAATAATATTAAGTAGGTCTATAACTGCTCTAAAGATTGGAGGCTGCTTTTAGTATTTTTTTTTCTTGTCTTTGTATTGTTTTAAACACTTTCCTTTTTCTTATTTTTCTTTGCATTTGTCTTTTAACTTGGTAAAAAAATTCAGATAGATAGACAGACAGACAGACAGATTCTATGGATGGTATTAGACAGACAGACAGAATCTGTGGATGGTATTGAGAGAACTTCAGGGTGAGAAAATGTTGGCTTTCTTCATATTTGCATATTTGTTTTCTCCTGAGTGCCTGCATGGTATTGTAAGCAGAAGAACAAATTGCTTTGCCGGAATCTGTTTTTCATAAATATTTTAACATTGTTTGCAGTGTTTATTATCACAGATTTTCTTCTGGATATACTTCTACTATTGTAAGATTTGCTCATAATACTTAGGTATGCATGAAATGATGAGGATGCTGATGCTTTGTGAAAGTTAAAATATTTCACTTTATTTTACATCCTTAAAACAATTATGTAATTATAATTGTGTGTGTGTGTGCGTGCGTGCGCATACACATGTTTTGTTCCACCCCATAGGGCTTAAGTTTTGTTCTACCTCATAGGGCTTATGTTTAGTTCCACCCCATAGAGCTTATTTTTGTGATATAGTTGTGATATGAACTGAGAATTTCTTGGCTTTCTACTCTTTCTACATTGGTTTAAACCAGAAAGCGGCTAAGATGATAAAGTAGCCATTAAAATACTCTTAAGAGAGGAAGATAGTGGTTTTAAAAGTTTGCTATAGGGCTCACCATTTATTTCCCCTCATCCCCCCCAAGGGAATAAATTGCAACCCAGATTCTTCTCTCTTCTCAGCGTGTACTGTTTAGAGGCCAGCTAAGTCAGTCTTGCACCTGAATCAGGCCATCTGCCATGGGAGAGTTGGACAATAATATACATTGGCTGCACAATTTTAATGACCACTAGATGTCAGCAAAGATATACAGAACATAAAGACTCTGTCGCCATTTTGTGTTTGTCCAGATTTTTGCAGCTCAGCTATAGTAATTCTGCAGGAGGGAATACAGAAACAGAACAGACAAAATACACAGAGAGTAGGTGAATCTGCCAAGAGAATAAAGGTGGATAAAAGACAAACTTTAAAATCTATAAAATGTCCATCACAGTTTTAGACATCTGACCAACATGTAAGAAATGATTGTTTGAAATCTGTCTGTTAAAGTCATCTCCATGGCATTTCAATTTTTTTCTAGGTTTTTCTGCATGAGGCCACTGTCCGCTTGATGGCAGGAGCCAGCCCCACACGTACTCATCAGCTGCTTGAGCATAGTCTCAGACGTCAGACCCCACAGAGTACCAAGCAAGGTCAGTAGGTTCTTGTGCTGTTCTCTTTCTTGTCTGCTAAACAGATGGGTATATAATGGGACGAACTGCTGATAAGATTTAGAGAAGTGGGAGCTGATAATGGGAAACATATCTTCCTTCATAGATTTTAGGAATTCACATATATAAATATAGTAGAGCAACAACAACAAATATGAATGTTTCTGTGGATTATGCCTAATTGTAAAAGTGCTTGTTAAAAGGACAAGGCTGCTACATTTGGAAAGTTGGCTGATCTCAGTTTGGTCTTAATTTCTGGTTGACCTATGTTTTTTTTGAGAGAGATATAGATAAGAGGCACCTAATGCTTGAAGCCTGAACTATTCTTGGATGTATAATATAGAATACCAGTTTTGGTATGTTTACACTTAGAACCAATGATAGACAGGCAGGCAGGCAGGCAGGCAGGCAGGCAGGCAGGCAGGCAGGCAGGCAGGCAGGCAGACAGACAGACAGACA
>JANHFL010003408.1:41592-61341 GCA_032468155.1 Oxyrhabdium leporinum | reverse complement strand
CAGACAGACAGACAGACAGATAGATAGATAGATAGATAGATAGATAGATAGATAGATAGATAGATAGATAGATAGATTTGTTTTGGGATATGTTTTTTTTTGTTCTGTGCCAAAGAAATCTCTCTGTTCTCAAGTATTCCATTACATCACAAAAGAGGTGCTATATTAGTTGCATGCAGTAGTATTTTTAGCTGGGTGAGATGCTATAATTTGACTTTTAAAATATTATCCTTTTTACCAATCTTGACATTAAAAACAAGAGGCTTATGCCAAGTATCATTGTTTTTAGTAACTACAATACTCAGCCTACATTAAGTTTTGTTTCAACAAATGGAACACTTGAGCATTCAGAGTTTTGTTGTCAGAATTCAACAAAACTGGAAAGCTCTAGCAGAAAATTCAAGGTGAGCCGATGTGTTTATTATTCCAGTAACTTCTACAATACATTTATTGCCTAAAAATGTCAATTACGTATTCATTGCTGAGTTTTTTATTGTTAATCTTTTCTTTTCATATTTAGGTGAGTTGGATGTTCTTCCTGGACAAAGAGAACGAGCTACAGCAATTCTATTAGCCTGCCGCTACCTCCCCCTGTCTTTTCTATCTTCTCCGGGCCAGCGGGCTGTCCTGCTGGCAGAAGCAGCTCGTACACTGGAGAAGGTTGGCGACATGCGTTCCTGCAATGACTGTCAGCAGATGATTGTGACACTAAGTGGTGGCACAGCTATTGCTGCTTCCTAACCCTAGAGGAATAGTTTCATCAGACATTGAATGAATTCTTGTTCCATTCTCTTCCTTTTTCTTAAAAATCCTTCCAGATTTGTGAAGTTTCATTATACTAATAGGAGACAGTGACTTGGTGTATAGCAAGTGGCGAATTATTTGCCTCCAAGCAAAAATATTGTTCATGCTGGTGCTAGAAAGTTATTTCTCCCCCTGGCAGAGACTGATATCAGATTGACTGATTAACTTGGATATCTTTGAAAGAAGGATTTGCTTTTCTCTCTCATTCTTTTTACAAAACAAACTCTATTGAAAACATCTTTGGGGTAAGGAGTTAGTAAAAAGCGAAAAATTTGTTATGAAGTCTCATTTGATGGCATTTGTAATGATTCTTCTTGGTCCAGTAATAGATAGATTCAAAGAAGATAGGATGGCGTTTAACTTCTTTTCTCCTCAGTATACATTTGTCCTACTTATTGATACCTTCCTATAAAATAGAAGCTTTAGGAGGTCAGGACAGTTCTCTAGAGAAGTGCATTATGGTTTTTATGCTATTTGGGTGACAGTTATTTATATTTTATAACTTTGCAAACTAAAAATTCCTGTTTCTTTTTGTCTCATACTCTTCATCTCATTCTATATCTTTCTTCTTTCTGTAGTCTTTCGTAAACTGAAGATGATCAGAATGATAGAAACTTTAATTTCAATCAATCAATCAATTTTTATTCAGCCATAGACCAGCAAATAAAACAAGAAAAAATGCAATTAAGGATAAAAAGGGGAAAAAAAAATCTAAGGTAGATTAGGAAAACAAACCTGATGTACTATACAAACTATAGAATAGTACTTAGCTGTAAAGAAGTAAAATCAGATTGATGTGATAATAAAAAAATAGGTTAAAACAAATCAGAACAACCCAGAAGTTTAATAAGGAATAGACATAATAATTTCTGGTGAGCATTTCGTAGAGGAGACAATACAAAATAACTTGTTCCATATTTCAATTGTTCCTTCACAGAATGGACACAATCTATGTTTGAAGAGAATTTTTTAGTGTCTCCCTTCAATAACAACTATTGGGAGGACATTGAATCTGGCCAAGGATAAAACCCTTCTAAATTTTGGAATTGTTATGTGACTAAAGTATATCACTGGTTGAAGAAGATACGAGAAACTATAACATCTAAATCAGCAGGTTGTAGAAGACTGATCTATAGCATCATTGTGAGGCTAGGAATTGAATCTTCCTTTTATATATTCTTCCTGATAGGGAAAATAAGGAAGAATAAATACAACTAAAAGCATTAATTTAAAAAATGGTTAGGTGATAGGAAGATGCAGGCTTCCTGATCTCAATTAGGACTGAACGTAAAGGGTAGAACATTAACATCTTTTCCAACATTATATTGCTGAAGGAAATCCCACCTTCAATCACTTTGGAAAGAGATTTTCAGCAAGATGAAACCTGGACAAGGATGAAATGTTCCTCCCCAAGACCTTGATTTGGATGCCTGTTTGTTATAAACAAAGAGGTAGCTTGCCTAGCCACACTTTTTAAATCATGTGGATAATCATCTAGCTTGACCCTCAAAAAATACAAAGCTGTTTACATCCATGTAAGATTTACCACCTAGTGGTAAAAATTAGTTTCATGTTCACCGATTGGTAGTAAAGTAGCTATGTTCTTTCCCACAATTTTGGGGAGCATTGTAACATATATGTATAGTATGGATGAAGTATTTTAATGTTAAAGGAAACAAAGTACAGCTCAATCTCCTCTGGCAGAATCACACAAATTATATATTATATGGAACTCTAACGTCCATGTTTTTCTCCTACTTATTTCCTTTGCTTACTCTCTTTTTTTGTTAAGTCTTTCATTGCCTTAATCTAAATGTCAATAGAAATTTAATGGCAGAAGAGCAATTTGGAAATTCACCCAACTTTAATTATATTATTCCTTGAAATAATGCGATTGGTAATCCTTGGCTGCATTATAGATAGGATTCTCAATAATGAAAGGTCTTTAAACTTTCTATTCCGATGGCCCCAAATGTGAAGCTGTGGTGGTAAAGAAATTTTAAATATTGCTATTTCATAGTTGGAGTCCAAATACATCTCAGTTAGAGATGCAAATCATGCTGATGATAGAGTTTTAATGCTCCATAGTTAATCAGAAACAGATTCCACAGTAAGGCCTTGACTTACATCTTGAAGGTCTGTTCTCAGTCAATCTACAATTATTGAAATGTAAAATTTTATTTTAATGCAATTTTCCTGTTTCTCCCTTATATATGTGAGTGCTCGTGTTTGGTTTGTATATCCTGCCCCATTCTGGTACATGGCAAAATGTAATATTTGACCATGCTATTTGAAAAAAGTTTTGTTTTGCTGGTTTCCTTGATGGAAGTGTATTTAAGTTTGTATTTCTTACAACTGATATGCATACTGTACTTCTCTTGTAAAGCTAGGTAGCCAGAATAAGTGTCCCAGTGTGCTGCTGATTCAGAGGCACCTTTAAATTGACAGGCTGTATAAAGTACTATTCCATTCACGGAATCTTAATGATGGCATTCCCAGTGCAGGTAGCAGCTAAGTAGGAAAAATAATAAACTTATTGGGACTGAGGAGATTAGAGATCATTGCTAATTTAGGCCCCCAACTGCTGTTACATCCATGCAAATTTTGCTTTATTATAAAATAAAATAATCAGCCCAGGAGTAACACAAAGACAATGTGAATTCTTAAGAGTCTAACAGACTGATTAGGTAGGCTTGAACTTGCAAATGCTTCCATCTAGGCACTCTCAGGGCAAATAATTCAATATAATTAATTTGTTAAAAAAATGTAAAAAATACCCATCTCTTTCTGAGCATTTCATGGTTTCTTGAATTTGAAGCATTGAAAGTAGTTTATTTTTGTTAAAAGCAAATGGCCATTATAATATAAAAAATTCTTATTAATCAGTCAATTGGATGGAGATGGGTGGCTATAAAAATTGAATAATTAAATAAATATTGCACAGCCATAAGAATGAGGTTACTGTCTTGTTTAAATTACAATTGCATAGGTGTGATATCTATAAAGAAATCTACCTTCTTGCATATTTTTGGCAGTTTTATACACTTCATGTATTTATGGAACTGTTCCTCCTAATCTAGCCCTATATATGTTTTGTGTATATAATGGTAACTTTTCTGTTTTTATATGATATGAAAAGTGTCTTTTTATCCCAATAAAATTAGAAATAGAGATGCTTTGATACATGAAGATGTAGCGGGTGGTGATGTCAGAAGATGAGAGTTTCTGTTATTCCCAGTTGTGACCTTTTGGTATGGATCATTATGTAATTTATCTAATAAAGACAAAATTTAACTCACGGTCTGATATTATTATCTTTAAAATGAGTTATATAGAAAAACATGTCTAAAACTATCTCCGCAAAAGGTATTTGTCCATTGATTGCAATATATAAATAATAGTGATTCTAGGCAACATCAGAATGCTGTGGTGCCTAGGGATGAACTTTATTGTTTCTTCAAGCATTCTGAAGGATTTGGAGCCAAAAACAGTTGAGAGAACTTTGACAAAAATGCATAAACCTGATTGCCAGTGCAAATACATTATAAAGTATTGTGGGTTTGAAGTGAAAGGTAATTTTATATTAACTAAGATGAATAGATATCAGAGGTGCAAGTGGCATTACTTCTGCAAAGCGTGGATACCTTTGAAGCTTAGCTGTTAATTGTGGAGGAGCTGGTAATTTGGTGAATTTATTTCTTTGTCCAGTTGTCTCTGGCTCTAATCTTCATCTCATTTCCAGCTAGCTCAGTTCCTATTTTTCCCCTTCCTTTTTACCTCATTTTCTTTTCTATTCTTTGGTGTTTCTGCTAGGAGAAAGCAGCATGTATGTTGTATGTATACATGCTGTATATGTATATATTGTATGTATACATGCTGTATATGTATATATTTATGTTTCTCTGTATGTGTGTATGACAGAGTGATTGACTTGTGCATATAAGAATCATTAATTTTGTAAATGTGGTTCCTTATTAACAAGCAACTCAGTTTAGTTATAATTAATTGTGAGAGAGGAGTGAAACTGAAGTTGCTGTCCACACTTGAGAAAAGCAGCTGGGCTCATTTCTCCCTCATACAAATTCATAGTTTGCTGTGGAAAACAGTCCACTCACAAGCATCCATGTTGGAGTTCCAGCTGGCTGGCTAATTGAGCCACAGCCTGACATTTTTAGGATCATGCTGACATCCATGGGCAGCCTGACCTCATCCAGACCCTCAACCTACAAAATGGATAAAATAGAGAAGACAGCAAGCAGATGAGGAAGAGGGAAGCCAGATCCAGGCTTTTATAACCATTATAGATAAGCAAGAGGGATGTCAAGTCAACTTCCAGGAATACAATCTGTGGTAAACAACCCATTGTGGTGTGATTCCTGTCTGGAGTTTGGCTTTGGTCCTCGGCTGCAGTGCTCAGTAGCAACACTGCTTAGGAGCTTGGCTGCAACCAGAACAGGAGCAATCATGGTGAGGCAGGACCTAGTTCCACAAATGCAAGAACCTTTGGAGGGAGGGAAAGAGTGTATGCCGCTTGCAACTTAAGACTTTTACTGCCTGAGGATAGAGCACCAAAGACTTAATTATATAACTACATTGATTTATTTATTGATAGATTAAATTTATTTGCCCCTCTTCTCATTTCAGAGCAATTGTTGCAAAACAGGAGGATGGAATTAACCCAGGGCACTAGCCTATTATTATGGAAGGTGTTGGCTACCGTAAAGCATTGTGTCCTTCCAGTGCAGTTCTTGGAAAACAATCCTCACATTAATATGTACTTTTTCCCAATTCCTCCCTGTTTTTGGGAGGTACAGTTTTAGCAAAGTGAGAAATAGGTATATACCCAACATACACATAGGTGTGGCACATGGAAGCATTTATTGGATAGGAGGAGAATTTTTAGAATTCATAATGGTAACTTGACATGTATGGTAAGTACACTGTACAGGAGTTGAGCCTAGGTTTTTTTCTTGCCACTTCTACCTTTTTTTGTCTGTGCTGAGATACTATCTCAGGGCTGTCTTTTTGATAAATGTGATATTTGTTTGAGAGTAGTTATATAATGCACTTCCACTCCTGTAGTGTATCACTGCTTAGGAATACTGTTCGATGCAATGTTTCTCAAACTCAGCAACTTATAAGGTTTGTGGACTTCAGTGTGGTGGCTGGAAAATTCTGGGAGTTGAAGTCCAAAATATTAAACGCTGAAGTTGAGAAACAGGTATAAAATGGTCCTTTACTGTAGCCAACTTGCTGGAATAAGAAAGATTTGACTTTACCTTTATATATGTGCTAGGAAAACTCCCAACATCCCCCTGCCCACACATTGCATATTGCCTATAAATAAAGCTATGAAGTCTGTGGATTTGAAATGAAATAATTTGAAATGTGAGATTGATCTTTTTTTTGCCTATTAAACTTCAAATTTATTTTTGCTGATTCATCTTGGTTATTGGAATTTTATATCAGGACTAATTTTCCAACATATTTAGGCAAGGATAGGGGAGCTGGAGACCTTCCCTGCGTTTTAGTAATAGTTTGGAAATGGAGTAAATGACTTGTTTTATTCAGAAACATGATCAAAAGGAAATTATAAAGAGGAGCCTCAGTGAATTTGGGAATTCAACGGTAATATTGACTTCCTTGTTCTCTATATAGCTGACTATCTTGCATAGAAGGGTCTTTTTCCCCCCTGAATTTTACTTCTCTTTGACCAGCAGAGGGCAGAAATGCCACAGCAAAATATATTTAATAGAACCACCATTCAACATTCTCAACATGCTGGTAGGAATGGATGCTATCTCTTAAGAACATTTACTAGCATATGATGGGTATCTGGCAGAGGAAGTTCCTCTGTACAAATTTTCCTTACTGTAATTGTTGCCCAATGCCCATGTAGCCTATTGGTGGCCTTGCATATTTAATCATATATTTCCCACTTTGTTGCTGGGTTTATGTTCTTTTAGGAGGATAAATAAAACACAAAAATAATATCTAGAATATGTCAATTTGATGGGGAGAAATGGGTGTGTGGGAAAAGGATAGAGACTGACAAAGGAGCTAAAAGTCCCCTTTGAAAGAATGAACATTTCTATTAGTGGGGATTGTTATATATATTACATGCCCTTTAAACTATCTAAAATGTGCCTTAACGTTTTAAAAATGAAATATAAAACAATTGTAGTCTTGTAGAGTAATTAAGGAACAGATTCCATAGGAAACTATAATGAAGATTAGCAACAATCACATGAAAATGAAATCTAAACAGGAAGGACTTCAGTTGCTTTATTAGTTATATCTGTTTATGAGGGGCTTCTCTATAAAAAGCTACTCAAACCAGCAATATAATGGATGGAAACTAATCAAGGAGAAAATCAACCTAGAACTAAGGAGAAACGTCTTGACAGTTAAAATAATCAGTGGAACGACTTGCCTCCAAAAATTGTGGTTGTTCCAACACTGGAGATTTTTAAGAAGAGATTGGATAACCATTTGCCTGAAATGGTATAGGGCTTCCTGCCTGAGCAGGGGTTTGGACTGGAAGACCTCCAAGGCCCCTTCCAACTCTGTTATTCTGTTATAATAACTCACTGCTTTATAACTACAACTTAGGAAGTTATTTAATTTATATGAAAATATTTATTCTAAAACTTCAAGCATTTGAACACCAAGCTGCTTTAGTGTAACTTTAAGAAATGGTTTGTCCAAGACTATGCAATTGCTAAAAAAAAAAGCAATGTATGACACGTTTATTTGCCACAAAGTAAAATCTACAATTCCCAACAATGACATTCATAATTAAGGAACAAGGGATTACAAAACCCTTTGGAAAAAGAAGAAAAGAAGTGCTCTGGCAGCAGCTGATTGTAGCTGATAAAACACTTGTCATTCTTCTAATTTTGGTATGTTTCACCTGGTTTGCTGCATACCTGTGGGGTGTGGAAGTTATACATTACATTCAGAGGTCGAGAAACATTCATATCGTGGTCCTTTAATCACATTCCTCACTTTTTAGACAAACACCATTGACAGAGAAGTCTTCAACACCAAAGCTCAAAAACATAAAAATACTCTTCCTAGCTTGTTTCTTAAAGTCTAACTTTCACTTCCATAGAATGTCATGTAATTGTGTAAGCCAAGGAGTGCCATGGCTTACACGATTCTGAACTTTGTAGGTATAGAAAATATAACATATAGAAATACGAAATGCCCTAATCCAAAATTCAAAACTTTATCCATTTATCCTCACACATCTTTAGTATTAATGGATATTTTTTAGAACTTGAATACAATCAGGTGAGTGATTTTTAAAAAATGGGTTCCTTACCTTGTATATTTTATTCCGACTCCTGGAGAAGGCTAACTGAGCTTTTGTAAAAAAAAATCCAAGCTACCAGATGGCTTTTGTATTTCAAAACTACTTACTAAATTGCAAAATTGTAGCATTCTTGTAATCTTTACAAGATTGATCAGAATCAGTCATGTAATTTTTACAGTTTAAGAAAGTATCAGAATACTCACTTCGATTACACATTTCCATTAACCTGTGTTTTTTTACAACTGTACTTTAATTTGCATTTTGGTTTGAGACCACAATGAAATGTTCCTAAGTTTTTAAAAAAATATTTTTTAATACATATGTGTTTAACTAATCCTTCATCTCCTTTATTTCTAAGCTTATTGCTGGGCTATCCAGAGAGGACACTGTAGGCCAAGAAAAGAAGAAAGTTTGGGGAGTCAATTTAATAGAAATTACTTTTTCTGATGGGCATAAAATGAGACTTCCTTACAAATTAGATAATATATATTATAAATTATTTCCTATATCTTATGTAAAACTCCACATCTTAATGCTTGGCTGAACCATAAACTAATGTTTATCCAGGAAAGAACAAATTGTAATGGTTGTTAAACTGGCTGCAAACAATTACTTCACAAAATTGAAGATCTTTTGAACCTACAAAGACACTTATTCTCCCTCCTTTCAGTCTATTAAGAGGTTGTGTACAAAAACCTATGCGATAAGTCAGAATGTCTTTTAACTATCTATCAAAAGCCAGAATTAAGTCAAAGTTGTTGACTAACACAGTAGTACATATAATTAAAGTTGAAGTAATGATTTATTTACAGGGCTATCTATGTTCATGAGCCAATCTGTCAGAGTGATCCTCCCAGAAAAAGCTATTAGTTGAAGCCAGGAAATAAAGATTTTCTCCCATTGAACCCATTCTATGAAACAGTCTCCACCTAAAATTTAGATAGATACCCATGGCCGGAAGGCAGTTAATGAACTCTTCTGTAGGGCGTTTGGGAATTGATTGTTTTCCACCATAATTTATATTAATTTACCTTTAGTATTTATTTTCCATTTCATTATATTGTCACGGATTGTGGTTCAATTTACTGTGGTTTATTTCTGTTACATTTTGTTACTGTTGTAAGCTGCCAAGCCCTTGCCATTCATTCCCAAATATATTTATGCCCTTTCTGGAATTTTTGCCTCTGGCTGTTACATTTAATGCTAGTTCTACCATATTAAATGGGGTTGGGGGTTGGGCAGGGAACAATATATCTCTCTGCTCAACTTCTCCCCCCCAGTTCATTTTTCATGAATGGAACAGGTTTGGACTAGCAGGTGAATTGTGTTTCAGTGCCTTTCTCTGCTTTTAAGAAAAGCAGACTAGATTCCACATGGCCGAAGAGTGTCTCTGTCTTAGAAGTTGTGATCAACTGACACATGGCTACCTTTGCTTCTTACCCCCCCCCCCAATTGCTGATAGAACTAATGCCGATGATGTGGTCTCCGTATCACTTGGTCTGCATGGAAGTTTAAGTTGTTAGAAACTTTTATCTCAGTAGTTACTTGAAGGAGTTGCCAATTCTGGCTTTATATTAATTGCTGAACAGGATTTTGATACAATTGTACACATGATTTGGAATTATTAACATACAAAACTATAAAATGGGTAATAATAATAATCAGAAGACATCACTGTGTCACACAGATGACACACACATATCTAGCAGCATAGTCTAAAATACAAATTAAAACTTCAATTCCAGGTGTCAATCATTCTAAAATAGCAGCTATATTGTGAAAATATGAGGTGATGTTTTGTCATTTGGAAAGAAATTGGACATCCACAATCATTTAATCATGTGATGAAGTAAAGTTCCTAGTGACATATGTCTGTTTTCAGACAGAGCTTGGAATATTATTCAGAAGCAGAAGTGAATCAGCATGTTACTGCTGCACTTAGTTAGTATCTGCCACAAGTACGCTTAGTCTGCATCTCAGGGAAAATCAGCATTTGTATATTTTAATAGCAGGAACTCAATTTAAAAAGATTTTCTTCCATATTAGAAGATGCATCAGAATATGACTGCAATTCCAATTACACATCAACTGGTGGAGCATGTTGTATCTGATCTGGTGATCCAGAGATCATGAAAAAAGACTCAATGAAAAGAGCCAGAGTGAAATGTGATATAAAGTGAAGTATAGTGGCTGAAATATCAACATTTTGAATTTGTTACTATACAGGTAATAAATAAATGTTTACATATGGGCAATGGGGAATGACTTATGATGTTACAAATATATGTTCACAAATATGTTTCTTTACATGATCACACACATGCCTTTTGTGATTTAACAAGATGCCATTATGATGTTGTTAAATACTTTACAGGAATCTCATAATTTGGTGGGAATTATACCTTATGTTCTGCCCAGATCTTTTCAACTCTCTAAAGCGGGGGTGTCGAACTCTTGGCATCACGGCGTCATCATGTGACTTATTGGGACTTTTTTCCCCTTCACTAAACTGGGTGTGGCCAGCATGTGATGCATCCAGCAGGTGGGCCGGGAATTTCACAGCCCTGCTCTAAAGTCATCCACTTAAATATGAGACCCATAATATTGAGGGAATGCAAACCATGTTCGTTGTATAGAATATTTATATACAAAACGCCAAAATGACTTATTAAAATACCATTAAAGCAAATGCTACAGAGAGAAAAAGTGAAGCTAAAAATGAAGGAAATGGCATATATTTTCTCACAGTCCTTAATGCTTCCATTTCAGACTGTTTATTTTTATTCATTTATTATTAGATTTATATCCTGTCTTTGTTTTCCCTCAGAAATTTAACCACATAGAAATTTGAGAAGTAATATAATATAGAGTGAATGTCCAAACACAAGGTACCAGTTAATTATTGCATGAGTTATTTTTGTCTTTTGTTAGAGCCCTGTGGGAATGGGGAGAGCAGAAACATATTCCCTCTTTTGATGCAGTTCCATGCAGTACTAGAGTCCTGAAGGCTTTCTCTTGGCATTGATGATTCTAGTATGATATGAAGAAAAAGTGAATTAGGAAACAACAGCGGTACATCAAGCAATAGGGTAATATAGGCATGCTGGTTTCACCAAGCACGCTAACCAGGTTTTGTCAGATTGGCCTAATTAAACAGATGAGTTCTGTTACAATTGTAGATTATTATCAGCTCTAGCAAGCATTCTACTTTTCTCTATATCCTCTGTGTTTCCTTCCAGAATCTAGGAGTGACACGTTAAGGGAAGCAACTTCATTCCAAGCTGTCAGGCTCCACTTCACCAATTGCTTCAAAGGGAAGAATATAGGAATGAACAATAAATCCATTCTAGACAGTGACCTCAGTCTTGCTATTAGTGGAAAAAAGCCGTTGTTGCTGCGCATAATGAGTGGGGGTTTGGCTGAACACCTCAGGTAGCTTCTCAATACTGAACTGACGCCTGGTGGCATAAGCTTGTCGTCGAAATTCAGGATGGCTGTGATCCCAGCCCCCTTTGAAGACAGGGCTGCCTGCATTGGTTTTCATCACTTTAGTTTTCTGTCCTGGTGTCCCCAAGCCAATGAGAGCAGTGCCTTCTGGAAAAGGTGGGAGATCATTTCGATGAAGTGTTAGAGGAGAAAATGACAAGGTGCCTGATGATGGCATCTCCACCATGGGAAACCTCTTGTAGAATTCTTCTGGGGCACTTTCTATAGGGGAATATATGGGTGTGGGGAGGGGAGAAAATGAAAAACAATTATTAAGTTGATAGAGATTCTATCTAGTAGCTTTCCTGATAGCTACCCTCCCTAGCATCTCTACTCTTTTTTTTGTTTGCCTCTCTTGTTAATGTCAGAAGAGGGTTAAGACTGTTATAATTAATTTAACCAATAATTAAGTCTTTCAACTTATTTCCAGAAATATGACAGCAGCTACAGCCTGAGCTATTCATGGCAGGCACGCCACAGCTTATCCACTCATTGTTTAATATGTGTAAAACTTCCCCAAAGAGGGAGGTGAAAACCCACATGTACAGGTGCATAATGTAGTGATTAATATGTGTTAAAGAGCAGTTAATAAACATTAAAGTATAATTGGGAACACCTCTTAGTCATTTCCTGGGTATTCAAAACACCCCCACTGCAGCAAGGCTAAGAGGCACACACACTCTTTGCCCTGTTCAAGCCTTTTTCATGTCTCTAAAATTGTTACATTTTTAGTTCTAGCTGTTTTTTTTTCTTCCCCTGTAATCAGGGTTGTCTATTCCTTCCCACCTCATCTAATCCTCTCTGACATTAGTGAAATTCAGAAGCTACAACCCAGCAGAGTGGAATGTCAACAACAATGAGGTGATGTCATCTGGTGCACTGCAATGGGGGTGAGCGAGCATGAAAACAGGGAGCTTCAGCCCCAAACACTGGCAGTGTTCTAGTTCTCACTGAATTTGGTCCAAATATTCCAATAGCAATAGCAACAGCACTTAGACTTATATACCACTTCATAGTTTTTTTACAGTCCTCTCTAAGTGATTTACAGAGTCAGCATATTGCCCCCAACAATCTGGGTCCTCATTTTGCCAACCTCGGAAGGATGGAAGGCTTAATCAACCTTGAGCAGTTAAGAATCAAACTGTCGAACTGCAGGCAGCCAGCAGTCAGCAGAAGTAGCCTGGAATACTGCATTCTAACCACTGCACCACCACAGTTCTTGTCAATGCTATGTCAATAAGCATGCAAACACAATGGCACCTACCTACAGCCTTGAGAGTGGCATATGTGGCATAATCTGAAGCCTGGTTAGACAAAACACTTGTCATATGTGAGTGTGACAGCCCAATCTGTGAGACTGTGGAGGAGTTGATCACAGCATTATTCAGGTGTTTCTGATCTGAAGACGAAAAAGGATGGAAAGTGTAAATTTAAATAGCCCACCTTAAGTATGTTTACATTACATTTGCCAGCCTCTCAAACAAGTAACACGCATTGGTACTTCTGAAGTTTTGCCATGGTCAGAGGTGATGGGCAGGGGGCAGTGGAAGAAAATCAGAAATTGGCATTTAAATACCATGGGCAAATGAGAAAAGCAGAGACAGCTCTGCCCAACAGAGAATTGAGTAACAATAGTAAGAATGCCAAAGAAATAGTAGAATACCACCTCTTTTTGTACAGTGTAAATAAGAAGACACATCCCCATCTATTTGTTGGCATTTCAACAAATTTCAAGCTTGTATTATTTGGACAGATTGGATTTTTTGACTAGAATCTGTTTCATACTGGCAGAAAGAGTCATCCATGGATGAATGGAGACTGACTTGGTTACCTACTCTCATGATAATAGGCTGCATGTCTCTTCAGGAAAGACCCATATTCTGCTGCTCCAGAACATCAGAATGGAATGATTTAAGGGACACAACTACGGCCACGTCTTCCCTAACAACACACCTTGATAAGTATTTCTAAAGTTTACTTATTTACTTGTGGAAATGCCAACTACAACAAGAAGGCACACAGTACAACTAATGTATTATGGATGAACTATAAAAGCTTAAGCCACTTGTTTTGATATGTTGACATGGCTATTTCCAGAATTCAAAGTCAGTGTGGCTTTGTTGTCTGGATATTACAATGTAAACATATCCGGAGCCTGCGAGGTTGGAAAAAGTTGTCATATATCAATTAAATAAAAACAGTTAAAGTTCCGCAAAGTTCCATTTACCAACTTGGTATAGTGAGGTGGCAGGAAGGGAGAGCATGGTATAAGCATAGGGATGGCATTCCCTTTTCAGACTACCTATTGTCTAGAAGAGATGTAGACATGGGTGTGTGCATATGTGAATGCATGGAGGTGAGGTGGCAGATTATCTTACCTTTGTTACTTGAGGGAGATCCTCGAGAAAGGCTATCACCAATCTGGACCTGCACACTGCTGATATGGCCATCAGGCAAGTGATCAGATGAGCCATGTCCAGACTGCTTTAGAAGATCTGTGAGTGTTCTGGAAAAGATGCATGAAGAAGTTACTTGCCAACTGTCTCATGAAAAGATTCTCACTTATTGGTATCCACTTTTTGTACCATTGTTTAATTGTATCACCAGCTGCACTTACTGCTCATTTGCTTACTTTGGCACCCAAGAAATACTTGTTATGGATGGTATATTTTCTTAGAACTTGAAACATTGAATATTCTAGGAGGCTCCTAAGCAGAACATGGACAACTACCTATCAGGATATTGCAAAGAAGATTCCCTACATTGACAGGCAAGCTTATTTCAATTTATGCATTGGCTTTCCTTTAGGGAGCTCAAAAAGAAAAAAAAAAGAGTCTCACCCATCATTTTTATCTTGACAGCAATGAGGTTGTGAAATAGCCTGAGACGATAATTGTTGAGTGCTGCTGAAGGATTACCCTTATCAGAAAGGATGGCAGGAGAAAGACTCCAAGGAAAAGCAGCTGTCTCTTAGGACATTTGGCTGTTAAAAGTGGTTAACAGTAGATGGAATGTATAAACAGAACAAATTCAATTTTGTCTTATTAAAAGAATTATAGAAAGGGATATGCAAGATTATCTTCTTTTATTCAAACGTTTGGTTTCCACTAGTTACTCATTAATTTTTTCCCCAAATGTTGTTCTTGGATGAATGAAAATCAATACAAAATAACATGCATGAACTTTGTTTGAATTTCTTACTAAAAACTATTGCATTGAGGGCCATTTCACTGCCAAGGCCCAGCCATACGATTTTCTATTTCCAAGATTTTCATTGAGAACATGAAAAAAATACTATATGTGGCCTGCAAAAATCCAGTTGAGCACTAGGTGATGGAAAGAGATATAGAAAATGTTTCTTGGTTTCCTGATAGTTGTGTGGCTTTTGAATAAGATGTGCATTATTTCCCTTTAGATACAGAGGAAGGATCCATTTCCTATCTTAAAAGATAATAGTAACTTACTTATAAAGAATTAACTTTGGAACCAAGAGGCATTTCTCAGAACACCTTCCTGACAACTGGCAGGGAAAGGGGATTGGCTGTGTCAGGAAGCTAAGAGAAGGGATTGAAGGATATGAACCGGAATATATGCTTCACCACAACACAATAGCCATAAATTATGTGATAGTGTGATAGTCCTAGATCTAGATCAGAGGTGTCAAACTCGTGGCATCATGGCGGCATCACATGACATATCAGGACGTTTCCCCCCTTCGCTAAACCAGGCATGGGCGTGGTCAACACATGACACATCCGGCCCATGGCCCAGGAGTTTGACAGCCCTGATCTAGATCTTCCCAGTCAGATTCACACAATGAACAAAGCTTTGACAGTAATCACAGCTGACTGGGTTCATATAAGATACTGAGCTATAAAACTTGCTTTACAAACAAGTATGGCTGGTTCAAATAGTGGGTTAACCCAATTCAAACCAACCATGTTAAAATGATTGCTGCTGAATAATGTTATTCTTTTGTCAGATGAAGTCCAGCACAAGTGCTACATAATTTTCAGGGGCACTTAGGGAATGAGCTGCAGAACAACCTCACAAGAAAATGATGACAATTTGCAAGAGATGGTTTGAAACAAATAAGATAAACTATGGAATACATGTAGGGGAAAGTTCTATATTTGAAATTGTCTTAAAAAGATCTGTCCTGGATTCTCATTTTTTGTTCCCTTCTATAACTTTATATTTTTAATAGGTTCTAATTTGTATTTACTGGGAGTTGAACTCGACTTGAGAGATTATTTATCTAATTTTAATCAATTTTGGTAGAGTGTTAGGCTACACTGGAAGGACAAAAGTTCAAACCTCTCTTCTGCCCTGAAGTCACTAACTTTTGACCTTCCTTTTTCCTCGTAACATTGTTGGGAGCAAACACAAGAGTCTGTACATACCAGGAACAACCAAGCAAGTGGCATAAATGTAATAAACAACATTAAATTGACTCAGTCTGTGACTCACATTCATGCTTTCAAGTGGCAAGGACCTTTGTTCCTTTGATAAATGAGAATTATTTGTTTCACAGTGGGGGAAGGTCTGGCAACATTTCAAAATTCCTAAAATTTTCCCAAATTAAAATCTTAGGGATTATAGAGGGCATTTTCTCCATGCTTGGTTCAGGATAGGGGATTTGCAGCTGCAGCATCCCCAATGGGTGGCCACCCAGCCTCTGCAGAAATACCATATGAGACCACTTCTTATCTTCTCGAACCCGTCTGTACTTCTGGCTTTTTGCTAAGCTTAGCTTGTCACTAACCATGTGCCAGCCAAGAATTGATTGCATTTGGCTAACACATTTGATCTGACTTTTGAATTAACCCATTTTCTGCTTTCACAGAGTACTGAACTATAAACAAAGTTAATGGGTACACATGACATGCTAAGCAATATAAACCAACCAATCCCTTAAGGATAAAAGTAACCAACTTTACTCATTGTGTAAACTATGCACTTAGCTGTCCTAGTTCAAACATGTGCACAAACAGGTCTTATGAGACAAAACTAATATATCCATACCACATTTGTTAATGCAAATGGATCATTTTCATGCAGATAAAGGAGACCGATGCAACAAGTACCTCTCAGATTGATTCCTGTGAATTCCCTGCACTAAATACACAATAGTTTTTTTTTCTAGCAACAGACACCATAGTACATGTCTATTGAATTGAAAACAGCTCTCTTATTTATTGCAGGAGTGTGTTATGAAGTACTCCCCTAACAGCAGATTTGTTTTTTTTAGAAGGCTGTACAGTATTATTTTTTTCTCTAAGAAATAGCTGAAGTTGTCATACAGAGGTACATCAAAGAATTCATAAAAAGGTGGCACAGACATACAAGTGGTATTAGATTTACAGACCTGCTTAGGAATCATAAGCAATTGCATACATGTAGATATTAGGCTTACTGTAGAGTAACTTACTGTAATGAGACGTTGAGTACTGACTAAACAACTTACTTATGAGCTCCCCCAAAATGACCCACTACAGAGGGCCAAACTATCACGAACAATCCTTCCAACCAGAAACTAATAAAGGAGAATATTTGTAGCTCAGGGTTTAAATGAGGGGTCCTTAGTGCTCTCTGAGCTTGTTTTCTTGCAGACGTTTTATTACCCAAAGTAGGCAATATCATCTATGCCAGTGATAATGACACTGGCGTTGGCATCCTAGGGTTGTCTAATAAGTTTGTGAAAACAGACAGTACATTAATTTAAAAAAAAAGCCCAATGGCAAAATTTTTGTTACAAACTATGTAAATCAGTAAACCACCTTAATCCAGACAAAAGAAGGGACCAAGGTGTTAAGGTGCAAAGCAAAATAACTAAAGGAAACCTAGTCAGGCAGTGGCTTTCTTTTTTGGGTGTGCGCACATACATTGCCTCTCGTCTTCTTATTTAAATATATTTTTCCTGCACAGCCACATATATGTGATGCATCTGTGCACCTATTGAAAGAGGAAATCTCTCTCTTCCGGAGGGTTGGAGGAAATAAACCTCTGTAGGCTGCATGGCAAATTTCTCAGATGGGATTTCAAAAGTTTTTATACCTGGAGCATGGAGATAAAAGCCAGTCTCAAAGAGGAACAGCAATGGCAGCACTCAAGGGCTGTCTCTGGGTGGAAAAGAGGTGCTGGCAGAACTGTCTCCTCTGTGGTCAGCAGTTTGAGACTCCAAGAATCTAGATGACCACCAGACAGCAACAAAGAGTTTTCTACAGATCTTTAGTATTCTGGTGGTTGCTTGCCACAGTATATGTTGAGACTGCTACACTTGCCTGCAGCCCTCTTTCACTTGCCAGCCCCCCCCCCCCCATCATGTTGTCCTAGGCAAGAGCCTTGATTCCTGTATGGTTCACACTGATCCTGCAGCAGATGATGACCATACAGGTAATCCTCGATTTATAACAGTTCATTTAGTGACCATTTATATTTACAATGGTGACTTATGTTTTTCACACTTATGACCATTGCAACATCCCCATGATCATGTGATCAAAATTCAGACACTTGGCAACTGGCTCATATTTATGACAGTTAAAGTGTCCCAATGTCATGTGATCACCTTTTCTGACCTTCTAACAAGCAAAGTCAATGGGGAAGCCAGATTCACTAACAACTGCGTTACTAATTTAACAACTGCAGTGATTCACTTAGCAACTGTGGTAAAATGGGGCAAAATTGAGTTCACAAATGTTTCACTTAGCAGCAGAAATTTTGAGCTCAATTGTGGTCATAAGTCAAGGACTACCTGTATTTGTTCTCCCCCCCCCCCCCGGCCCCATGACTGAAGGCATAGCTGAATTAGTGCTGCTGCTCTCTGCTGAGCTAAGCAACAAAGTTGATGTGAAAAACACCATGGCTGTCTAGTACAAAACAAGTGCTGGGCGTGTATTGCTTGTCTTTCTCTTATGACCCGTAGGAGTTGAGGAAGAAGCGTCTTCTTCTTCTTCCAGTTTCTCCCGGAAGAAGACTCATGGATTGGCAAAGGTTTTAATGCTAGGGCATTTATTGTGCTGAGCTTAAACCTAAAAGGCATTCCTATTTTAATGAGGCTTGTTTAGCTCTTGAACTTGTGAATTGATCTAAGCTGGCATAGGGGAGGAAAAGTTCGTATCATCTCTGTCTAATTCAGAAATAAAGCTAGAAGAAATTCTGTGGTGATAAAGAACTGTCCATCAAAGAAACAGTAAATATCTAACAGCAGAGGATGACTTTGCCTTCAGCAGGTCTTCCTTGCCTGCATGGTTAGAGCTGAAACTGGTCACAGACCTCTTATGAATCACTGCCAGATGACTGAAGGGCTGTTGGCAAGCAAGGGTACAATGAAGGGCATAATCAGTACTGGCACAGAGAAGCAATTTACTGAGGAGGGCTTCACACTGACTTTGAATTATCAGATTGGGAAAGTGCTCTGCTAGGATTGAGGAGAAGAAATGAGAAAAATATCACTGAATTCAGAGGCACGAGTCACATTTAAAAGTCAACAGAATTTAATAAGCATTCAGAATAATATTTCATGTTTTATGTGCTATTTTTCTAGACTTTTCACATTAGTAAATTATACTAGAATCCAGTCCTTGTTATGCTGATAAAAATTCCTGCCAGTTAATAATATATTCTCCTGACTCTCATTGCTGTCATATAAAATGTATTGTCCACATGACTGAATGGGTAAATATTTTAATGGCAGTGATTGGCTATTCATTAACCAATGGCATCTCTATCTTATCCTCCTTCCGGGCATGTTCTCATGAAAATGTATTCTGACCACAAGAATTTACCACTGACAGTCAAGGTTAGCCTGTTCAACTGAAACACCTCCCCCCAAACAGAGAGGGAAGTGACACAAATAACGTGCTAAAGAAATGGCATGGACAATTTAGAAAACATTAGAAAGTGGTTAAATTATGCCTAAAACATGGGCTGGAGATGAGACATGATGACCAGAATCATGGCAATAAGATACAACATTCCAGTTGTTAGACCATACCAGTGATGCTTTTTTCTTTATGGTCACGTTTTTATTTTTTTTTTAAGGATACATCCATATTGTTTCATGGACAGTGTGGCATCTGAGTTTCAATCATATTAATACAAAAATGATATTAATACAAAAAGAAATTACTACATTA
>JANHFL010003408.1:6014-19999 GCA_032468155.1 Oxyrhabdium leporinum | reverse complement strand
ATGGTTTCTTTAATAAATTCTTACTTGGATAAATCCTTATCTGAGTGCTGAATGAGTTATTGGAACTTGGATGGAACACTGACAACATGTAGGAAGGCATGGGTAATGTATGTTAAGGAATAACATTTGATTATAAGTGTAAGAAACTCTTTTTTTACAAAAGGCAACTGAACTTTCTTTGTTTTTTCTTGAAGATGTTTCACTTCTCATCCAAGAAGCCTCTTCAGTTCTGACAGGATTACAAGAAACAATTCTTGTCTCATGTAATCCTGACAAGGATTCAGTCCATTCTAATTCCTGAACGGTCAGTGTGGCATGCATTCCTAAGTATTCCTAAGAAATAATCCCGATTAAAAAAACCAAACTCATAATACTATTAAAAAGACTTCCAGTGTGATTCTGTCCTCAAGTTATGACTGTAATTGAGCCCTGCAGTTATGATCTAAGTCTTGGCAGTCGTAAAGCAGATCACTCCACATTTGCTTAATGACTGCTTCAAAAAAAAGTCATAGAATTGGATGATGATCCGTCACAATTTATGACTGTAATTCCCAGTCTCAATTATGGTTGTAACTCAAGGACTGCCTGTATGTCAGAACAGCATCTCTCCAGAGATCGGTATGACTCCTACCCTGATGACATTCAGAAAGTCACTGAAAACCTGGTTGTTCTCCCAGGCCTTGGGGCAGAGTGGTGGCTGAGTCCCTGTAGCAGGTCCTGTTTTCTAAAGAAGTTGTCTTCTTAGATCTGAATGGCTGGTTTATTTTTATCATTCTTGTTTTTTAAGTGTAAGTCACCCAAAATCATTTGGAGTCAGTCAACCTCTAAACTGTACGCATGTATGTATGCATATAAATTACCTGTGGTAAGATGGATGGTCAATACACTTTATAAATAAATAAATAATAAATAGGTAAATAAATAAATGCTCAAGGAATGAACCCTATTGCATTTAACTGGACCAATTGTCAGAGGAGTTTGTGGAGAAATGCAGCTTTCAAATGTTCTTATGTGTGTTAAAAAGCATCTAAGGATAATATGTAAATTTGCTGTCTGAATTTACTTACTGCTGTTGACAATAAGTTATCACACATAATAACTTACCAACTATGTGAAGCATTCAAAAATTTCTCAATAATCTCAATACTTCTTACAACACGATGTTCCACATTGTCAAGGGAGAGAAAGAGAGAGAACATGATGAAGGCTGACAGAATACTGAAGCTGGGGAACACTGTGCAAGCCTATGCTCATATACTCAGTAGTGGGCCATATCTCTAATTAGGGTATTTAGTAGACCAACATAAATTGGGTCTAACCCAATTGGAATCATTATCAAATTACAAGAGTTCTCTTGGATCAGGTCATAAGCCCATCCAATGCAGAATTTAATGCCACATAATGGGCAACTAGGCATATTTGGGAAGTTCAAATGCCTGTACTAGAGACTGATTGCTCTGTTCCGCTGTTGGAACAATCTAGCTTATTGTTCAGGAGATAATAAGCTGCCATCAATATTTATAGCCACTGATGGCTTGATTCTCCATGAATTTGTCCTCTGCCCTTTCAAAACCTTTGAAACTGGTTGCCAGTACCACAATGGTTGGCAGCAAATTGCACTGTTTAAGTATGCACTATGTTAAAAAAAAAAAAAATCTTCTGTTGGTCTCACATCTTCCTGCATTTCTTTTCAATAGATGAACCTTGAAATCTAACTTGGGAGAGATAGAGAGTGAAACTCACTATTCACATTATCTGTACCATGTATAATTGTATATACATCAAGCAGGTTTTCTTTATCTTCTTTTATCAATGACTAAAGAGTTCGAGTTGTGGTATTCTTACCTTCTATGCAAACAGCTTCAACACCCTAATTATTTTGGTTGCCCACTTCTACCACCCTTTCTATCTCTATCAAGGGGTGGGCTGCTGCATGTACGCAGAGGTTTGGGTGAACCTCTTGCTTTGAGCTCTGGCTGGGCCCACCCACCTGCCCTTGCTCTAAGCTATTGCTAAATAACTCACCTCTCCACCACCCAAGCTACTCAGGTGAGCTCTGCGCCGCCCCTGCTGCACTCACCAGATCTGCTTTCTTCACTAGCTACCTCCCTCTAGCTTTGCACGAGCCCCAATGAATGCACACACACAACCAGCGAACCTCTTGCTATAGCAAGAACAGCCCGCCTCTGTCTCTATCATATGTATGCAGTATCTTTCTTAAGGTAAAATGACCAAAATTATACACAGAATTCCAAGACTGATCTTATTGCAGAGCTGTATAAAGATTATTATAGTGTTAGATTTGTTTTCAATCTTTTCTAAGGATTCCAGACATGGAATTTCCCTTTTTATAGCAATTGCATTCTGGACCGATATTGTCGCTGAACTGTCCACTGTGGGCATTATGGATCTTCTTGATAGCTGGCAAACCACATCAGGAGGGGTCACGTCAACACATGCATCCGCTCTAGGTAATTTGTAAGCTGTGAGAAATGGCACGTAGCTCCAATTGGCTTACGGTAACAGCTCTGGACGGGAAACGAACAGCGAAACTGAAGCCAGTCATTCTTCCAATTCACTTAAATTTATGGGGCAGAGATTTGATGTCACAATTCCAAACTAAATTAATCATCGAAGACTGAATATGACTCCACCCAAACTTTCTGCTCTTCCTTTAGTTTGGAAATCTAATACACCTGTATGGATTGAGCAATGGCCGCTTACTCTTGAGAAGTTACAAGCTTTGCATTACTTAGTAAAAGAACAACTAGAAGCAAAGCATATTGAACCATCCACGAGTCCTTTTAATACTCCAGTTTTCGTTATCAAAAAGAAGTCTGGAAAATGGAGGTTTCTTCATGACCTCTGAGCCATAAATGCAATCATACAACCCATGGGACCGCTTCAGTGCGGAACCCCAAATCCAAATTTGATTCCAAGGGATTACCAAGTTATGGTAATCGATCTCAAAGATTGTTTTTTCACCATTCCATTATATGACAAAGATAAACCTTATTTTGCCTTTACTGTTCCAGTTTTAAATGCAGACCGCCCAACGGAACGATATCAGTGGACTGTCTTGCCACAAGGCATGTTGAATAGTCCCACTCTTTGTCAGCATTTTGTAGCCAGAGCTCTAAAGCCATTTAGGGACTGATATCCACAAGCTTTGAGGAAGATACAGCCATTCAATAAGATACAAAGATGCTTTTTGTACATTTTCACATTGCTGGAGGCTCGTCCCACATGTGCGGTGGAACTGGAGGACAGAGATGGGCCATGCCTCCCATGACAGCCAACCTGACCCTGGGTGAACCAGTTGTTAAATTATTTGAATCCCACCACTGAGTGGTTCTGAGATCACTTCTGCCAGCTCTTTCAGAACTCTCAGATGTAATCCATCTGATCTTGGTGATTTGACCTTGACTAGGGTGGATAAATGTTCTCTTACAATTTTATTGCCTGCTTTTACTTTTATTGCTATTCCGTCTTTTATAGTCCTGTTTTTGATAGGTTGGGCTGTTTTTGCTTTTTGAGTAAAGACAGTTGCAAACAATGAATTAAGCAGTTCTGCTTTCTCCCTGCTACCCATCACCTCCTTGCCGTCTGCTCTCATTAGTGGACTAATTGTTTCCTTGACTTTTTTTTTATGTTGAAATTTAAAAAAAAATATTTTTGACATTTGTTGCAAGTCTTAGCTCATTCTGAGCCCTAGCTTTCCTGACTTCATCCTTGCAGATTTGGGCTATTTGCTGGTATTCTGCTTTAGTTATGTGTCCTCCTTTCCATTTTTTAATACTGCTATTTTTAGAATAATGGGGAGTAGCACAATCTCTACAAGAATGGATGCCCTTTATATCCTATTCCATCTTTTTTAGTGGACTTGGCTTTGAGATGGGCAGTGATATATTGGGAAAAGGAACTCTTGCAGTACCTATTAATCTTTATGGAGAATGAAAATAGGTCATACAATTCTTCCATGTAAGGCCTGGAAGGGTGTTTATCTGAGAACACGTGCTACAAGAAAAGAGGTGGTGGGGGGGGATGATTCTGCTATTTTTTATGCTAAGTTTATATCTATTATTTGCTTCATTTCTACCTCCTCCAAGAAAATCTGTGCTGTGGACAAACCACAATTTATACAGAGATTTTATCTTCACAATAATCCCGTGAGGCGAATTAGAGTAACAGTAAGTGGCTCAAGGGAGTTTCAGGCTAAATGGAGATATAAAACTCCCTTACCCCTAATAATTATTTTAATTACTACACTACATTGGTTGAGAGTAGTTTTGTTAATCTGTTTAATCACCATGCTAGCTGCAAACATAAAAGCCCATGCCCCTCAGTCAATCTTGAAAGTATTTCAAAATTGATTTGCTCACAATCATTAGTCCTTGTCTCAGCATCCCTCATTATTTTCTGGACAGTATAGAGAAAAAGGACAAGGTGGCTGCAATTTAAGATAAAAAACATTCCAGAATAGTTAAAGAAGGCATGTCCGTTCGTCTCTTTTCTTACAAATGTCATCATCTCATCTACTATAACTCTGGATTTAAAATGTTAAGCATGTCCTACAGATTCCATAAGGTAACCCATTCCTTCAGTAGGAGTTTGAAGATAACATACAAAGGGATTAAATATGTGTGATTTAATTGTCTATTATGGCCTCTTTCCCAAGTTCTACAAACAGTCTAATGTGGCTTGGAATCTTATGTTTTGTTCATATTTTATGAAATCCAGAGCACTAAACTGTTTGCTACATATGAATGGAGTTTCATGGTCTTCATCATTAGCCTTGGAATTCCTTGTCAGTATGGAGTTTAATGGGAGTTTTAATCTTAGTTTCTGGTCTTGAATTTCTTGTCAATGAGAACAGTAGAATAATGAGAATAATAGAACTAACTTAATCCTATGCTTTTCATGGTGAACTGCAAACAAGACTACATATGATTGTTCCCGTCCCTGTCTATTAAGCCATCAACAATACAATTTTTTTAACTGTGAGAAAGACTTAGAAGAAGCTGTTTAAACTTAATATGCACAAAATGGGAGCTAGGAAGCACTATGAGAAAATGTTCCTAGTTCTTTATCATCTTGCCTGCTGCCTCAGCAGGGTGAAACTGCTCAGAATGTTTTATATTCCCATAATACCTTTTTAAGGAATCTTTTTTCATTGTGCTTAGCAGCAGCATGAACAAAAAATTAACCTGCAAATTAACTCACAAAACTTGTTGCTCTAAATTATTCTGAACAAGTATGGTGTACCAGCTTACACCTTTCATCTTTCACTTTTAGTGCCAAAGTTATTTTCCCTTCCATAACAGGACTAACAGAGAGGCAGACAAAAATATAAGATAAAGTAAGAAAGCCAACAGAGAGAGGGAAAAATCCTGCTTTTATCACTCTGCTTTTATCCTACAAATTCCAAAAAGGAAATTCCAATTTCCTGACATTTTTAAGAAAATATTTTTTTTGCAGAGGAAAAGGTGAGCATGAAGTTGCTCCTCCTGAATTGGTTGGAAAATATCAGTTCTGCCCTTAAGACTCTTTAGCATGATGGGCTCTTCATTTTTGTATCCTGTTAAGACAATGTGGGATGGTGGAATAGTTTAAAATGTAGTTCGATTTCATACAGAATAGAGACTTGTGAAGCCACCTCACAGAGTTTAAATTCTAAATTTTAGTTTGTAGACAGGCATTTCTACATGTCATACAATGGAATATAATTCTCTTGCTGAACCTGTGTCATTTCTCAATGCAACGATTTCCTTCTGGACATCTCTGTGTTAGCCAATTTAGTCTCTACTCCTCATCTTCCCCAGAGCAACTGTGGTACTGACATGAAAACAAGATTAGGACAGATTTGCTAAGACAAGTGAAGATGTGAAGGGGGAGGAAGCCATTATGTAGTCCTCATTTCTATTCCAACCCTATTTTGTCCTTCTGCTCCTTTGCTGTTTATTTTCTTAACTTGGGGTGAAAAAGATGCAGTTTATTATTGGATGGGCCTCTTTGCTTTTGATTTTGGTAGCCTCTCCGTTATTTCTCTGATCCTTTAAGGTTATTTTTCAGTTTTGCTTTATTCATCTTATTCCTTCCTAAATCTAGAGCGTATCTAGAGAGGACTAGAAAAAAACTGATCCTCATGGAGGCTGAAAAAGGGATGTTATTTTTAATTAGCATAACATTAATATTGCCTGATTTGTGTAATAATAATGGCATTATTCATACCTGGAAGGATGAACAGAACTTCAAGTCTTGAATACAAACAAGTCTAAGTAAAATGGAGAGGAGGAAATAAAAAGTAGATTCCAGCATTACATCTTGGACATAGCACAACAGGAAGGACCAAACACACTACAACAGAGTGTTCCCAAAGGCCAAATGTCAACTAAGCAGGTAGTAACCTTCTTCTCGCCAAACACTCTGTACATATGTTTCAGATTATTTCAGAAACTGGAAACAATCCAAATTAAGAAGACAACTAGTCAGTGCTACATTTCCATGACATTTCCTAACCCTGAAATCCAGATAGAGGACAGATCCTTTATTTGAAAATAACTTCTTTATTTGCATAGCCAAATTGTTGCAAATTGCTCATCGTGAGTCACCACCTGTTCTGTACCTCCACTGCAATATTTTGCATCCATTCAATACAGAGGAAATGCTGCCTTATTTATATAGACTCATGGAAACCAAGTAAACAGCCACTATCACTTCCAACATCATGAATAAAGGTCAAAACAGTAAAACAAGAGATTGATGTTGCATTTTGAGAAGGAAGGATAGTGCTTAGATCAAGTAGTAGCAGTGTCAAATAACCTGACTTATCTAAACTACAATTTCAGTAGTATCACTGATAATGTTCACACTACACATAAAAATCATTCAAATCTTCTCAGGTACATAAGTGGGACTATTTTAATTGATCCTCCATTTTCAAAGATGGAATTGCTAGTGTTAACTGATTAGGGAGTGATCTATTCATGACAAATCAATGGAGCTTTTCCATCTTTCAGTCACTAAATCCACCTGAACAGAAAGCCAAAATCTACTGTGTATCCCACTGGTGTTAGAGACTCCTTTGATTCTGAGGCTATAGAGAAGAACTAAGTGGATTCACAATTGCCAGCTCAGAAGGTAACAAGCTATTAGCTACCTATAAGTATGAATCAGACTGAGTGCAGGTGGCTAATATTCACATAGAAATAAATCAGTGCCTGACCATGGGAGAATGCCAAACCCTAAATCAGCCATATAAAATTGTTTAATAAATAAAAAAATACTGATTTATTAATTCATATCTGGCAATATGGTGATTTTTCAAAGCACCAGAAGGCAAGACAAGAAGCAATGGTTGGAAACTAATCAAGGAGAGAAGCAACCTAGAACTAAGAAGCAACCTAGAAATTCCCTGACAGCAAAAACGATAAACCAGTGGAACGGCTTGTCTTCAGAAGTTTTAGGTGCTCCATCACTGGAGGCCTTTAAAAAGAGACTCAACAGCCATTTGTCTCCATCACTGATATAGGGTCTCCTGCTTGACCAGGAGGTTGGATTAGAAGATCTCCAAGTTCCCTTCCAACTCTGTTATTCTCTTATATTCTCTTACGAGTGCATCCTAGACCCTCTCTTATTTGTTTTTAATAACTCTCCATTATAGACTGTATTCCTCTGACCTTATATTTCTGGTTTCTCCTTTCACCCTGCAAATTGATTTTTCAACTTACAATTGAATTGCCTACTGTGGATGTTATCAGCAGTAGACTATTAGACTGCAAGACTTTCTCTTCTTGGCTGCATTTAACTGTCCCTACCAGTTAAACAAGTGTTTCTTTCTCATCACCTCTTCTAATTCAAATGATTTATGATCAAGCTAATAAAACTGTTGGAAAAGTGTCAATTGCTCCCTGCTTGTTTGTGACTCAACTTAGTGCATTATAACTGTGTGCATAGGCCATGTACTACTTAGAATAGACTAATAATCTTTACAATGGAGATGACATTGTAAACTATTCCTGTCTTGGCAAAGTCATTATAGCCACTGAAATACTCTGGGACAATTATGATAAATCTCACACCAAATCAAAATGTTAGGCATCAGGATGAGTGTTGTTACAGGAATATATTTAAATATTTTAAAACTAGGATCTGTTTTGTCACTTGATTGATTATATTGTGGCATCAACTCAGTGTCCAGTCTTAGCAACCATATCAGATTCATTTTTTTCACAATGATCTTCTA
Organism: Oxyrhabdium leporinum; assembly: GCA_032468155.1. Lineage (NCBI taxonomy): Eukaryota > Metazoa > Chordata > Lepidosauria > Squamata > Cyclocoridae > Oxyrhabdium > Oxyrhabdium leporinum. Next base: position 11,754 of record JANHFL010003408.1, on the reverse strand, counting down.
ATCTGATCATGCAAGTCTTCGAACAGTGCACTCATCTCCATTGTAACTGAGTCCATCCATCTTGCTGCTGGCTATCCTCGTCTCTTTCATTCCACTTTTCCCAGCATTAGAACCTTCTCAAGAGAGGTGGGTCTTCACATACATGTCTGATGTAGGATAATATGAGTTTGAACATGTGTGTTATGAGTGAGAATTCTGGATTGATTTGTTTGGTGATTCTATGTTTGTTTTGTTCACTGTTCAGGATATGCTCAAGAATTTTCTCAACAGTAAAGTTCAAAAGCATTAATACACTTCCTATTCTATTTCTTCAAAGTCCAGTTTTTACATCAATAGAATGTCACAGGGAATATTACTGCCTGCACTATTCTGATCTTTATAGGTATAAACACATCATGACATCTGAATGCATTTTGGGTTGTTATAAAAAAATAATTAGGTCCGTTTATTTGCCTTTCAGTGTTATGAAACTGGGCCAACCTCAGTTTGAGTGAATAATGAAAACAGACATGTACAGATAGGCAGATACAGGTATGTATGGAGCCCTAGCAAACTAATTCACTCACATTCATCAGTGAGATTGAGCACTGGCAGAAGTACAACTAGACTTTCAGCAAAACATGTAACTGATTTTGAAGACTGGCTGGGTTTTGCTTTCTTTTATCAAGAGCTATTTAAATTCTTTCATGCTGTTGTAAGAGAAAGAATGCTCTTTTGTGCCAGTTGAAAGCATTCTACTATGAGCAGCCCATAGCCTTTGCTTTTAATGAGAAGTAAATTTCCAGTGACACTTCCCACCCAAAGGGCAAGTTTCTTAAGTATGTAAGAGCTTGGGACTATATCAACACTGAATAAGTTCTGTTATAACAAAGCAGCAGAGGTTGTGAACAAGTCAATACTTCTAGTTAGTGAATTTTGTAAGAAAAAAAATAATGCCTTGGTTGTTTTGCACCAAGGATTTGATATTCTATCCTCTTTGTACCTAAACCATGTTTTCACTGCTCGTATCTTAACAGTATCTTCTCTACAGTTAAAACATCTGTGTTCAGCTTGCAAGGACACATCTAGACTTCTGCTTATAATGTAAGAGTCCTATCCAACAGCCTTGCTAATAGGAGATAGAGCAGTAAATGATAGATCCAGCTTTAGAAGAGGTATAGTATAACAAGTATATCTCTGTATTTTATTTGTTTATTAGAAACAGTATAAAACAGGCTGATTGAGAATTCATGATGACTTCAATTAATCATCACATAATTTTGAAAGTGTACAGACTGATCACTGTATGACTGCCTATGGAATTTTCACAGGTAGAAATGTCAGAATAAATAGTCTGCAGTTCCTTGGATCCTCTTTTTCTCCTTTTTTGGAAATAGGAACATTGATTGCCTTCAACAATGATATCCATTTAAAAACAGTGATACAAAAATGATGTTGTCACACAAGTATGTACTTGCACTGTGATGTTGAATTTAGCTTTGTAAGTTGCAGCATTAAAAGGAAAAGCAAACTCAAAATAAAAAGTAATTTCTTGAGAATGAAGCTATTAAACAGTGCAATACCCTGCCTCATGGAATTATAGTTACTCTATCATTGGAGGTTTTCAAGCAAAGTTTTGACAGCTGTTTGTCTGAAATAGTATGTGGATTCCTGTGCTGGGCTGGGGGTTGGATGAGAAGTGCTCCAAAATCCCTTCTAGACCTATGATTGTATGATTAATGGAACAATGTTGCATAGTTACAAGAAATTTGTTCTAGTTCATTACTGTGTAAGCAAATCTTAAATTGTGGATTAAAAATGGAGAAATTTGAAAAATCATGAAGCCTTGTCATAAGTCCCGTCTTGTTTTTCTCTATCATTTGCTAGATTTGAATGAACTGGGTATTGTTTCTCAAATATAATTTTTCTTTCTTATAATAAAAGTATTTTCTCTTATATCAAAATAAAAATCCACAATAGCATGTTGCTTCTCATCATCTAAACATTTTATTATGCACATTTCATAAGCTGGTGGCTCTATTAGTTCAATTTAAATATTATTAGTTACTATGCTATATTAGCTTATTATGAATATCTAAAAGCAGTGATTTTTAATGAGTTTAATAACACATCTAGTATTTCAGGAGCAGCCTACAGGAACCTCTAGGTCTAGGACATTGAGCTTGTAAAGCAAGGAAGAAAACTTAGTATCTTAGATCTCTTTAACAGGTAGGGAAACTAAATCTTTGAATAAAATTAGTCAATGCCACAGGATGATTTCTAGAAAATGAAAGCCCATAATTAGTGGAGAAGAAGTTCTACTAGACCAGCTGAATCACCAGGAAATTAAACCCTTATTTCTGGGTTTCATCAGCTTTCACATAATGTTTAATTATGGACTATTACATAATGAACTATGGGCAGAACAAAGATAATAAATTATTATCAATATATTATACTGGTTCTTCAGACAGTGATTTAGGAGGAAGGAGGCAGTTGAATAACTGGGGGATACAGTTAGATGTCTTCACAGCTGGGTGCATAAGTGATCACTTGAGGGCCTGACTATTTGAGAAACAATCTCTTCCATTTCAAATCTATTCAGGAATTAAGATCTATAGGAATGACCCTTCTGAAGATGATCCCACTCTTATATTATACATGGCATTGTTCTGTATTGTTCCTAGACCTTGGAATGAATTCTCTTGGGACCTGTGTTAGGCTCCAACATGGTAATCAGAAAACATGTTGATACTTCTTTAAAACAGGATTTTAATTAGGGTTTTAATTAGGGTTTTAAATTAGGGTTTTAATTAGTAATTAATGTTATTAATTTTATTTTAAAAACTGTTTGTATTCTGCTTTTAAATTAGCTGATTGAACAAAAATGCAAGGACCTGTTCATATAATCACCAGGAGTCAAGACTGGTTTGAAAGCACTCTTTTTAAAAAAAAAATTATTAGCTCCATTGAATGGTCATCTGAGCTGAAAGTTAGAATGTAAATCAAATCAAATCAAATCAAAATGAAATCAAAACAATATAAAAGGATCTTCCTCATTCTTCTCCATGAATTTATTGAAACCTCTTTGTAAAGGTCCTCTGAACTGACTGCCATTTATATATCAAGGGGCAATGAATTCATCTGTACATTAATAAAATGTGTTTTGGGTAATATATTTTACCAGTTTTGTGTTGCTTCCAGTTAGTATCGTTGAATAATGTTCTATTCTCAGTGAGGAAGTGAAAGTAATTCTATCTTTGCCTCCTTGTCATAATTTCCTTCGGAGGTGACTAAATTAACACTATATGTTGGTTGTGCGGAATAGTTTGCCAAGTGCAGTTGTCCAGCCCCATACTGGAAAGACAGGCTGTTGCTTCTGCTTTCTCATTGGCTGCTGGCCATGGCCTTCTTGTTGCTAAGCAACTGGAAGTTTCTTTCCAGTGAGCTATTATTACTGGTTAGGTGCAGAGAGAAACACAGGATTTCTGGAGGTTTTTTTCCCCCCAGCTTGCCATTCTGGATCATGAGTTTGTTCCTTACTTGGACAAGACTTGAATAGACAGGTCAGCAAGAAGGAGTACAGGCAGTGCTGCTTCCTGGCTTCCTATAAGAAATCTTCCTAGAGGATACATGATGTCTTTCCAAGTCACTGAAGATGATTTATGACATTGCCTTTAGCAGGAGGACTGAACACACAAACTTGTCATATATAAGCCCGTAAGCATGTGGAGGCCATGCAGCTGGAATCAGGCAGGCAGAAAGAGCAACCATGGTGGGTACTTAGCACCTGTATCTTGGAGTATAAACTCTCCCAACCTCAAAATTTTTCAGATATAGTGGCCCCCTCTCCATCACCCTAACCAAAAATCAGTGAAGGAAGGTGGGCACTATTGTTCAATATGGAAAGTTATTAGTTCTGTAAAGTATGTTCAAGCTGCATTTACAAGAAAGATCACTCTAATTCATGATTATGCATCAGCCACAATTAACAGTTTGAGAGTGATTCAGGGATGCAGTTATATGGACTATAAATGCATGAAACTATTTGAAATTATAATATACTTATGTTCCTGCCTCTCCTCTCAACCTGTCTCATATTAGTAGAAATACAAAATCAGTGAAATGAAATAACACTGGAGTCCTTGATTATTCAGGGGCAGACATTTCATTGTCCAGCTAGGTAACATATTCTTCTCTATTGGGATGAAATAATGCATCTAAAAGGGAATTTTAATAGTTGAGAAGTCTGTATGAGAGAAAATGAGATCCCTTTTCAAGCAATTAAGGTTAATCACCCAGTGATTTAGTATTATTAGTATTTTGTTTCAACAAGGCAGCTCAATCTTTGCTCTTTGTAGCCCCTATTAATACTGTAGTCAGATCAGCAAATTCAGGATGTTATCACAATTTTTGAGCTGTTCAAAAGTGGCCCTATGTTCAAAAGTGGCCCTATGAAGAACATATTGTTGTAAGGAATAAATTTTCAGATGGATGGGAGTATGTTAATAGACTAGAAACATAAACAAATAGAATAATAAAACAAAAGAATATGAGCTTGGAGTGTCTAACTCGCACCTAATCTTATCAAAATATTCGTATAGCAACCTATTGATATATTTCTTTTATTAAGATGATTATTCTCTTTTTATAAAGATAGTAACAGTAGAAGGGCAAAAAGTTAATTGAACTTAGGTTATTACTTATGAACATGTATTTTGATTCCACATTATGGCAATCTAGATGTGATGCCACATCTATAATACTCATTGATTATGTGCTATTAAGTCAGTGTTGACTCTTAGTGATCACATAGACAGACTTCTCCAGAATAATCTGTCCCCAGCCTGACCCTTCAAGGTCTTCCAATGATTTATTGATTGCTGCTTTAATTGAACTGATTCACCTTGCAGATGGTTGTCCTCTTCTCTTTCTTGATTTCATTCCACAATTCTTCTGGTTTGCTATCAATGATATTCAGGACCAAAAGAATTCCTAATGTTCTACTTGAAAAAGAGCATGCTCAATTTATTATTTTTTTATTTTGCTTTAGCTTGACTTGAACGTGCATATGAATAGTTCATAATGTTTCATAATCAGCCCCTAGCCACATCTTTGCTGTTATAATTGAGCTCTTCCTCATTCCTTAACAAATAATATAGACAATTTCAGTGTATTCCATCAGGCAATGATCTATGTATATGTGTTGTTTTCATTGTTTGAAAATTGTTTTACCAACAAAGAAATGATTAGATTGGCAGAAATTGATCATTTGTTCTCCTGCTTCCTTTCAATTTTTGAGACCGTACAATCCAATCACATTTTGCTTCTTGCTATTTCTGACCTCGAGATTGCTTGCATGTTCTGTTGATGTTAGATTGAACTTAACCATATAACTCATTGGACACTTCTTCTGCACCAGTGGCTAGTATAAACTTGGATAATTGTCATGTTAAAGTATTGTTGTAAATTCTAATTAATATTATTAGTTATCAAAAGCATTATATTCAAGAATTGCCTTTGATATCCTGTATTCTTCCTGATTATGAAAGCAATGCTGTTCCTTTTCATGTTCTGGGTAATAAATTCAATTCACAGATGCTTAAGAGTCAATTTATGTGGTTGATTCATTTCATGTTGCATTGTATTGAGCTTCCCCATTTTCATGCTTCTTTTTTTTTTTATAATGAGTTTTTTTATTTTATTTCCGTACAATTCTTCTGTTACACGGTGTGTCGTCTGGGTACAAATATTTGCAGAA
>JANHFL010003405.1:68549-80748 GCA_032468155.1 Oxyrhabdium leporinum | reverse complement strand
GGAAGGAAGGAAGGAAGGAAGGAAGGAAGGAAGGAAGGAAGGAAGGAAGGAAGGAAGGAAGGAAGGAAGGAAGAAGAAAGAAAGAGGATGATGTGTCATATAGTTCTTTTTAAGCAAATAAGCTTATTAAAAAGCAATTGGAACTTATAACGCAACTGAAGTAAAAAAAACAACCCTTCATTCCATGGTGAATATAAATCTAGATCCTATTACTGTTTTACCGTTTCTATTAATGGACAACATCAACTTTCACCCAGATCATTGACTGTGATAATCATCTCTCTGCTGAAATTAGGCTGTCTCAAAATATAAGTATAAGCACCTTGTGCCATTATTCCAACGCCAGAACAGCTATATTTGCTCCTCGCCTTAATTAAATATTTATCATTACATCTAAAGTAAGATTAATGTTAACTAAGCTTTTTTTAAAGCTAAATTCATAAATTAAGTTTCTGGTATTCATAACACCTGGCCTCAATAAAAGAAAAAAAGGAGTCCATGTAACATCTGTATGGCACATCTGTATAAATTTGTGCCCCAAAATGACCCTGAAAGCTCAACATCAACATTTATCATCTCTTTTATAATTCAAGCTTCAAAAAAAGTTTTAAGATTTCAACATCATCTGTCCTAAAACCCAAAGATATATTTCCTGTAAAGCTTTATTCCTAAGAATTTGACATTCCCAGGATCAATTTCTTTGCCATACTAATGCATCCAAATTGCTACAATTTATCTTATGTACCAAGAAAAACTGCATTTCATATTCTCACAACAAAAAAAGGAAGAAAGGGATTGTATAATGCAAGATGATAGATTTGGTTCATTTGATCCACATTCTACTAACAGCAAGAATTTCTGACACTTACTCAGGTGCTTTTTGAGTACTTTTATTTATTCATTTATCAAATGTATATGCTGCTCATCTAGTGCTATTGTCAGAGCTGCCATAACTTAAACCTCTAAATAGAAACAATTGCTGGCTCCATTTGTTGAGAAAGGTATAGTTTATTAAAGTCAAGAACTGAGAATTGCACACCAAAATCCCTAAGTTCTAATTTTCTGCTCCTTAACTGTCTCTTATTGTCCACCCCAGTATAACCAATTGGGTTCAGGCAAGATGTTTTCATAATAGTCAGTCCAAGCATGGTTTGATATATGGCTTCCACCGTCTTCCAGCTGGGTGACCTTGAGGCAGCGTCTCAAGGAGATACAACCCTTACTTTCATTTTCCCAAGTTTTCATCCTTTCATTTCCACTCCCCACAGTATGTCACCACATAGTAATGAAGCACAAACAAGCATAAGGTGGCAGCTGACAGGTGTGGGGTAACAGTAAGTGGCTTCCAAGTGAAAAAGAGGTCATCTGCTTTTGAGGGTGTCTGCTCCACAGTCAAATAACTCTTCCGAAGAGTTATTCAGTTGAATATGCTTGCTTTAAATCTGTTCTCACTGATTCTCGTCCACCCCTCTGCAGTATCAAAATTTGCTTTATCTGCACAGTAGACTTCCCAATTTCTGAAGATGACTAAAGATGACATTCATGGGAATGTCCCTTGATTTTTCCTTTTGTTCCAATCTTCAAAAGGTTGCACAGAAAATGAAATAGGTAACCAGAGCTGAGAATCTGAAGACCTCACTGTCTAAAATTGCTATTCCCAAGCCCAATGTGCTCCATCTAGTTTCTCTTCTTCTCTGCCTGGATGCCTTTATGAAAGTGAATATAGTTGCTTGTGCATAACATCCATGGCTTCTGTGTGATTATATCCACATTCTTTACACCCAAATGCATTTTATCCTCAGCTACAACATTTGACCTAATATCTATGGACTGAATCATGTCAAGCATTTCCATGGATGCCTCATTGCTTCCCCCTGACCAAACCAGAATAAAATTTTAGTGGAACATAAAGGTCAATCTTCCAACAAGTTAAAAGATGCTTCCGTAAAGGAATACAGAGATGGCCACATAGAACTTTTCCTTCAGATAGGTTCAATTTTTTTTATTACTCTATTTCTACATGGAGCTATTAGATTATTATCACTAATACCCTTCTATAACTTGTCTCCTGGCCATACATAAATCAATGTGAGTAGTAGTGCTATCAGAAAGTACAGAATACATGGAATCGTTCAAAATCTTCCCAACTGCCTTTAGCTTATTAAACTATGTACAATTTTTAAGGCTAGTGTAAAATTGATGGCTACATCTTTATCTGGCAAAAAGGATTATGTTGACCGAAGGAGCATCAGTGCTTTTTAAGAGGAACCCAGAATAAAATACTGTCAGTGTGGAAAGCTCCCATTTCAAGAGTTCCAGGCACCTAATCAAGTCCAACTATCTTGTGGAGAGATAGTGTAAGTACATTTCATTTACTTATATCCAATCTTTATTATTTTTATAAATAACTCAAGATGGCAAATATATACAATGCTCAATACTAGAGAAGGGCTTCAAGGCTACTCAGGAGGAGTTCCCTACCCTTCCACACAAGGAACACCTGGAGTGGAGTAACTTAAGGAGAAGCTATGGGGGGTTAGTCTTTGCCAGGAACAATTGTTGGCTTTGGCTTACACTCCCCTGGTTTTGATTCACGCCTGTTGCTCTTCTCCTTTTGTCTTGGACCTTACCCTTCCTTGTTCTTGGAGACTGCTTTTGGTCTTTGCTTCACTGTGCCCTTGGAACTGCTTCTTGCCTTGGATCTTTTCTTTGCCCTGAGGACTGCCATTGTCTGGAGCCAGGACTCTGCCTTGTGGACTGGACTTGAAACACTGAACGTGAGCATGGACTTTATTTATACTATAGGGCAGGGGCGTCAAACTCAATTCCATTGAGGGCTGCATCAGGGTTGTGTTTTACCTCGGGGGGGCTGGTGTGGGTGTGGCCAGCATGACGTCACTCGTGTTGGGGCCACCTCTGGTGGCCTGAGTGTACTGCCAGTGAAAACAGGCTCCCGAGCTCTGTTTTCACTGGCAGAGGCACCACGGGTCAGTCCTTCACTGTTTACAGGGCAGCCCCAGAGACCAGATCTAAGCACCCTGGGGGCTGGATCTGGCACCTGGGCCTTGAGTTTGACACCCCTGTTATAGGGGGTTGTTGTTTGAGGGACTGAGGGTGGCTGCCTTCAGGGTAGCATGGGGATGGAGCCTTACCAATTGTTGGAGGACCATTTTGCTGGACCATTTGTTGAGAGAGATAAAGGACTCTCTAGAGGCCTGCCTTGACCACCTGGGTCATAACAGGTTGAATCAGAAAACTGGTTGAGTCACAAGACTGGTTAAATCACAAGACAGATTGTGGTCTTATGACTCAATCAGTCTTCTCATTCAACCAGTCAAAGACCAACCGACCATCCAGGACCTTTATAAAAAAAATAAGACACTTCACCCCAAAACCCTGCTGAAGATATTACCTAGTTTGGTAACGAAATGTCTGGAAGCTAAACAGCAAGTTTGGACAACAGATCCCGGCCAAAACCTACAACCCGAGCTACGAATATTCTCAACCGTTTCTAACTTCTTAAATGTCCTTAGAAATCAAAACAACAGGAAAGAAAACGGGAAATGCTGCCAAGAGACTAAGAACCAAAGTAAGAAGAAGATTGAGTTTTGGTTCCATTCCTGCACCACAAGTAAAAAGTCTGCTGGACTAGCGATTCGGCAAATGAAACAAATGTGAAATGTACTTGAGGCAGTCAGATGAAGAGCAAATTTCAATTGAGTTCTTGAAACTGCATCGAAATCATTACAAGGGTGGCTTAACACTCACTGTAACACAGTTGGGCTTTTGAAAGATTTAATTGCATTAGACTGAATGGGGGGGGGGGGGCTGGATTGTTAAACAGGAAAAAAAAAATACATCTGGCTGCCAGTGAAGAGTAGAAAGGAGCATGGAATTCTCCATTTGTTCTAATCACCCACAGTGCAAGAATGTTTTACAGAAGTGTTTATGAACTGTAAAGTTAAATGGGAGCACTTAATTAAAGCACGCATTCATAAAATGCATCCCCTTCACCTAATTGTGTATAAACATCCATTTAAACTTCAGAATCTGTCTTCAACTAGACGTTCAGATTAATTACTAACGATTATACAAATTGTAAAGAAAGATCATGTAATAGGGAACCCGGTCAGTTTTGCATCCAGCTCCTCACAACAACCATCCCAGAAGAAAAATAAAATTGCTTGAGGGGTCCTTGACACTCTCTGACCTTGGTTGTTTTCTTGCAGACATTTCATTACACAAACTAGGTAACGACACCAGTGCTCGAAGGGAGCAGGGTTTGTTCTCTGTTTATAGACAAGTGGCTTCCTCTGTCGCTGTTGATTGGCCTATTTGATGTTAGCCTGTTTGACAGTTCCTTGATTGGGGTATTCCTTACTTCCTGATTGTTGGTCTGGTGTTAAACTTGGTGCTATTCCCTGCTCATCTAGCTGTTTGTTGCTGGTGGGGAACTTTTTTACTCTTTTTGTTCCTTTTTTTGGCTTGTTGATTGTCTCTTCTGAATCGTATGGAGATGCTGTTTATGTCTATGTGCCTTTGATGACTGGTTTGTCAGAGTGCCAAGGCTTGACAAATCGGCCATCAACAGGCACATAGGGTCACAGACATAAACATCATCTGCATACCGTTCAAAGTAACAAAATGTCTCCAAAAAAATAACTGGGTTCAGAGAGCACCAAAGACCCCCTTTGTTTCCCCTTCCTCCTCCCCCCCCAAAAAAAATGTTCCACTGTTCGTTTCATTTGGGGTGTGTCCTTGTTTTAAGCGTAGCTGCATTAAAGGAATTTGGACTATTGGGCAAACACACAAAAAAAAGCCCAAATTTACTATCAAACATTTTTTTTCTGAGAAACTATGAGATAAAAAAGATATTATTTAAAAACAGAGTACTTTACATCTTTTCCTACCCTCTCCCCCAAACAAACCTTGTAATAATCCAAGAATTGGGAGGGGGGGAAGTATTGGAGAAATGTTCCATTTTATTTCTTTATTCATTCGTCAGCCTTCAATGAACTTTAATGAGGCTTTCCATTTGAAGAAATTCGATGAAATGGAATAATCATCCATTTTTGTTTTTTTTGTTTTTGGGGGGGGGACATTTGTCAGTGTGATGAAACATGGAGCCATTCAAATAGATATAAAAAGATAAGAATGGCTGTTTTCAAATGTAATGTCACATAAGTGTCAAAAGAATCCAGTAGTTTTCCTGGTGCTAAAAAGACAGGCTTGTCAGGGTAAAAAAAAATAGTTTTATTATTTCAGCTGTGAATAAAGGTGATAGATTAGAATAAGGATCCTTGTTTTGAGATAGACAGTAAAAAAAACCAACACTGTTCATCCTAAAAAATTGGAATAGCAATAGCACTTAGACTTATATACCACTCCTCAGTGCTTTTAAAGCACTTTCTGAGTGATTTACAATATCAGCATATTGCCCCCAACAATCTGGGTCCTCATTTTATTAACCTCTGAAGGATGAAAGGCTGAGTCAAACTTGAGCTGTCAGGATTGAATTACCCTGCAATACTGTATTCTAGCTACTGGCCATTATGGCTCTAATATTTGTATGCCAGTATTGGTAGTCAATACAACGTTACTGAGCATCCTCTCGCCTCTCCAATTTTCAATAAACTTTCCACCAAGCAATTAAAGCACAATCCCACTTAAAATTATTCATTCCTATTACAATGCTTATTTCCATAATAGAGTGTAATCTACAAAAGAGCATTTTAAGTAGGAAAGATATTAAGCTATCTGAAAGGCTGCCATCTGCTTCTTTCAACACTATGCTGGAAAATACCTTCGTTGCTTCTTTTTTCAGAGTTAATTCACTCCCCCCCCAAAAAAAAAATAAACATCAGGAGTAGTTCCTTATTTTACATTTTCTGCAGACTATATGCTGTATAAACATATTAAGTCATCTCCAACAACAGATGGCATATACCACACACACATACACACAAACATATGCATCCCTGCATACATATTTGAAAAAATTGGATAAACCTAGATTAGCTCAGCTTGGCTAAGAAATTTCCAGAATATTATCAATATTGTTAGAAGACAAGAACAGTGTTTACACTGAGTTTATATATGGCTGACTCCAGATGTCTGGACTTTGGGTCCCAGAATTATTAGCATCTTCACTGCTGATAATTTTGGGAGTTAAATACACATTGTGAGATGCCTAATGTCAAGACTCAACCTCATCAGAGGAAGATGAGAGATGGGTGAACATATCAATCAAAAGGCGACAAGCCAAACCACAGTACTAGAGGAGAAAGAGTAGCAATAGCAATAGCACATAGACTTATATACCGCTTCACAGTGTTTTACAGCCCTGTCTAAGCGGTTCACAGAGTCAGCACATTGCCCCCAACAATCTGGGTCCTCATTTGATCCACCTCAGAAGGATGGAAGACTGAGTCAACCTTGAGCCTGGTGAGATTCGAACTGCCAAATTGCAGGCAGTCAGCGGTCAGCAGAAGTAGCCTGCAGTACTGCACTCTAACCACTGCACCACCGCAGCTCATATTTGAATCCTGACAACCCCAACCTTGATGCAAATGATTTTGATATGAAATTTGAGTCCAGGGCCAGAAGAGGCATGAGACTATGAGGCAAAGATATGTTCATTTATAACTGCAGAAACTGACCTTAGTAAAATTGGCTGCATCTGGATGGGGAGTAAAGCAACCTTGAATATAAAGCAGCACTTCCTTCCAAATTGGGATTTAGTGATGAAGCAACTTCATTAATAGCCACCTGTTTGGGCTTCCTTTTGTTCTCTTGGCTGAACTTGACAATCACAACTATCTTGGTTTCTTAATCTTGACATTTTCCTCTTAGAATTGTGGGAAGCCCCCTCCCCCTTCCTAGAAGAATGAAATATTTTGGGAATATTAAAAGAGGCAGAATATTATATTTCCCCAAATGAGAGATGGAAAAACATGCTCTTAGAGGCAGAAAGCAGCCCAATTTCCTGCATAGTAAAACAGCCTCCAGCAGATGCCTGAAATCTTTAGAGATGGAAATTTTGTGCCCATTAAGGAAAACTGGTTCACAAACAAAACACCTTCACCTCCAGAAGATGGGATTAAGGACAGGACATGACCTTAACTCCATTCATTGAGAAAAGTGGAAACAATACCGGTCCATTAAAGAAAGGCAGGCCAGAGGCCATAAATAACAGGATACAATCAGTTCCTTGTGCCTGACAGGATTAGGACCAAGGAAGCTGATCATTAAGACCCATTGCTTTGTGAAACAAGTAAAACCAATCAAATAAAAGCACACAAAGCAAATCTCAAAATTTCAAAATACTGTAAACTTTATTTAAAAATCCTTGCACTCATCAAGCTAATTGGTCAGCTGTCCTAAAACCACAGGCTGGTTCTGCTCATCAATAAACAGAATCCCTCTTTCCAATCAGCCTCCATTTTATTTTCTTTCTTGCCTTTCTCCCAGCTTGGAAATGAACCTGATGGATTTTTCTTCTTACACTAAACTTGGAACCTTGCAAGTGCCTGGCTACTATCAATCCCAATGGAAGATTTTTGATTTGACAATTATCAATAACTACCTCTACGATCTATGATTGGCATCTGTATGTCAGGCCAGAGCACAATTAACTGTGATATTTAGGCTACGAAGGCTAAGTGGGGGACACATTCAAAATTTTGAGTGTATTTCTGGGTTCTCTCTTAAAGCGGCTTGCATGACTCGGAATCACGGAATCCTCATTTATCAAAACAAAAATTGGTGAAATCCGCCCCCACTATGCTTTCTGAATGCCCTTTGGAATGGGCAATGGAGAATGGGCAATCATACATATTTCCAAAGAAGCATCATTGGTTTTTTTTTAAGAATGACAATATGAAGCCCACAGGATTTATTTATTTTTTTCACATTAAACTTAATGGCAGAGGATGGTTGCAATGCAGTTCCCCTTTTAATTTCTTCTAAGAGGTGAAATAGATGCTGAACTCCTACTGGGAGATGAGAATGCCATTGATCCGGCCTAAACTGCAGAATGACTCCTCAAACTGAACAGAAGAACTAAGCGGGTTTTGAGCTTTGACAGTTTTCAGGACCCTGGAGAGTTCTCCGGGAATTTAATTAACTCTCAACAAGAGAGCTCAACAAGAGAGCTGCTATCAATTCTTCTCTGCACTCCATCCAAGCCTTAAGTGACAGCTAGCTTGATGTTGTGGTTAAGCATCAGGCTAGAAACTGGGAAACCATGAGTTCTAGTCCTGCCTCAAGTATAAAACTGGCTGGTTGACCTTGGGCCAGTCACTTCCTGTCAGCTCTAGGAAGGAGGCCATGGCAAATCGTTCCTGAAAATTTTCACCAAGAAAATTGCAGGGCCTTGTCCAGGCAATATCTGAGAATGTGTCATACCTGGCTATGTTTCCTTTAGGATTCTAAATGTCATTTTTAACAGGAAAAATGTGTTTTATTTATTTAACATTTTTAAAATAATGAAATAGAAGTTCATTATACAGAAATGACAACAGAGCTGTACAAAATCCCTTTCAGTATTTTTCTTTCAGTATTCCAAGCCAACCATACAATATTGAAAGCAGCACTCAATTTTAGGTGTTAAAAAAGGTTTTTCAGCTTCTTTTTCAATGCTTATGAAGAACTGTTGGATACATTTAACAAAAATCCTTCTGTGACATATTTTAATGATGAGAAAAAAAATAAGTTCCAAGAGAGGGTGTTCAAAAAAATTAAATCTCAACATTAAAAATGAAAACTGAAATGTCACATCCCAGAACCAATGAACTATTAAAAGCCTTATTAACTGGGATTCTAGATTGGGTGAGAAAAAAAACAATGTCATCTCAAATGAAACTCTTCCACTAACTACCAAATGCCCTCACACCGATATGTGTTTTTAACCATGTTATCAGAACCCCTGGTGATCAACCTGTCCATATCAACCCTAAAACCAAGTTGCTGAAATCACATAACTTGCTGGTATGACCCACCTATTTAAAGAGATCTTAATTTATAAAACTTTTAATTCTTAATTTAATCATGTGAACTATCATGAGATAACAGATGCTAAGATGGCATAAGGGTCTTTTTCTGGCTTAATATATTTCATTGGCTATGCTGTAATTTGTTGATAGTGTCTGGGAGGTTTATAAAAATCTTGAATGTATTATGAATATTGATTTCAGTTGTGGCTTTTCTGCTCTTATAAGCATTCCGTGCAGATAAGAGTCAACAGAACTGAAAGCGGGCTGGACTTGGATATCTTGAGGGCATGAAGGGACTTGAGACTGATGGTTTGACCGCTCTCTTTGGCTCAGCCTGGTTATCTCCTACATGTTCTTCTTGAAGATTTTTTTTATGGGGTATTGCTGAATACAGTAGACCTTTTTCACTCACCTCCCTCATTCCATCCTTAATACTGTCACACAAACAGGCTCACCTTAATACAGTTGTCAGGGTTCCAAGTAATATACCCATTGCAAACAGAATTCCGAAGCAAGTTGATTCCTCAAAGAACAGTTTTATTTGGAGATATCATCTTGGCACAGAGCGGTGGAAAGCCAACTCTGAGAGTTCCTGTGCTTTCCACCCCATTAAAAAGTGATAGTTTCCTGTTCTCCCAAACAATAAGTCACACTGTCCAATCTGGGTGCTGGCTGGTTGCCTGGTTACTTTTCTCCTCCTCCTCTGGCCAGCCAGCAGTTGAAATGTCCATGACTCATAAGATAACTATTTTGTTTTGGCTACAAAACCCCAGCTATCTCTACATCCCCCTCTGCTCTAGGCTATGACAAGCCTGAAGCCATGTGAAGAAAAATCGCTATAGAAAAAGCTACAGAAAAGAAAATGGCTACAGCCAGGTCAGCTTCAGGGTTGACAACAGTTGTGGAAAAAAACAGGGTGTGTTTGTTTGTTTGTTTGTTTTAAATGTGCTAAGGGTAGCAAAATATGCTCACCCCTCCAAAGTGCAATTTATTATTGACACACATGCAAATCCATATGTGCATTCTGTTGTGCTTTTAGGCCTTATTCTCTCCCACAGTCTGTTTTGCTTGTCAACCATTTCAGGCCTCCACCACAGATGTATTTTCTGTCTTTTTATCTGACATATTCAAGGAAGAATCACAATATTTATCAGTACTAATGGAATTCAATGTCCCTAAAACACACACACACACACACAAACCTATCCTGAATAGTTGCCTGGCTTTCACTATGCTATGCTCCTGGAAACTCAGAATTTTCAGAATCCATTGCTCTTCTCCTGTTTCCAGATTTAAAATGAAATAAATAATTGTACATCTCATCCAATCTTCCATCATGCATGCTACAACTTCAGGATACTCAGAAAGGAGAATTGGAAAGCATTTTTCTCTGCCAATCATTTTGTCCTTGTTGAATTGTATAACACACTGCATAATACCCTCTCCTTTTAATTAACCACATGTCTAAAATTGGGAATGGGGTATTAGTTGAATCAAATATCAGGATTCCCTGGCTCTCAGCTGGAAGTCAGAGAATCAAATGAAACACTGGAATGTCAAAGTTTTACTATGCAAACCACACACCTTATTTATGAGTTATAGCTCCAGTTTTATAAGAACCCAAGGAGGTCCAATTTTCAACCACAGACTGATGGACCATAGAGATCAGTACCAACACCGACTTTCCTCCTCAGAAGCTGGCTGTGAAATACACAAATGATGATCATAGGACCACATGATAGTTGTAAACGCCCACAGATTGCAAACATCCAAATTTTCATCACACTACTGTGGGGACTGATTATTTTTGTCTTTATCATCATAACTTCAAGTAGTCACTAAACAGGCCACTCATTAAATGAAGACAATCTGCATTTTAAATAAAATATATCTGGAAAGTAAGGGGTAACATCCTTGAATGAGTTTACAAATCTGACAAAACCAGACTAATCACATTATATAGTGTAAGAAGTGAAGTTAACTACTGAGAGATTTCTACATATCAAGCTGAATGTATTCACCTATACAGATAGAAGAGAATAATTGTTTATTACATACCACTCAAAAGAGGGAAGCAAAAAGACCAAAATGCCTCCTCACCAGCAATCTATACTTATATGAGCAGAGATTAACATCAACAGTAACGCTAGACCAACAATCAAGAAATCAATCAATCAATCAGTTTGTTACAGTCTTAGGCCAGAGACCAGAAAAAAAATAGTAAATATACAATTAAAAATTCTAGTACAAAATAATAAATAACAACTAAAATATATAATAAAATCCAGTCTGCCAATTACACATGGTCTAACTATACTAAAATTACAATCCATAAATTGTGTAGCCTGCTGTAGGTTCAATGCTAAAAGGGAAAAGACTAAGAAGTGCAAACCGTAGTTATATATAACATAACTACGGTGGAGAAGATCTTGTGCTTGCGACGAATCCGCAGTGCTGCTGTGCAGAATCTGGCCACCTGCCCTGTAGTTATGGACTGTTCATCCTTAAGCAGCCACTGAAGGTAGGTAGTATCAGAGTGGCCAGGATACCTAGCAGTTATTGGCAGAATATATATATTTTTCCTAATCTCTGTGTAAAACCAAGACGTAAACAGACAAACAAGCTAATAGTAACAACAGCCTAATCGAGGAACTACCAAGAACTCTCCCACTAACACTGACAGGTGAAGCCACTAGTAGATAAAAATAAGAGCAAGCCTCACTTCCTTCTAGCGCTGATGATGCTATCTAGTTTGGTAATGAAACATCTGCAAGAAAAACACCCAAGCTCAGAGAGCATCAAGGACTGCACATCTTCATCTGTTCCAAAGATCTCTAGAAAGACGGGGTATGTTTCTGTTAATGAACATAAAGGAAGATTATAACAACATAAGGAATTTATTCCATCATCTAAACTATTTACATCTTTAAGAATATTCTCCTTGAACATTCTCCAAGTGATAGCAAGCTTTAAACGAACTACTGTTTCCAAATTATTTTAGCTAGCACATTCTTGTATCAGGTGTAGCAATATAGTCCCAACACTAGCATAGGTTACATATGGAAATCACTCTAAAATTAACACGGGAGAAAAGAATTAATCGTTGCCAAGTAGGGGAGCAGGGGAGGAAGCTGCCTGCTTCACAACTTGTTTTTAATCAAACAACCTGAATGCATTTTTCAATCTATAATAATTCCCTGCCCTCT
>JANHFL010003405.1:56711-68449 GCA_032468155.1 Oxyrhabdium leporinum | reverse complement strand
GAAGGAAGGAAGGAAGGAAGGAAGGAAGGAAGGAAGGAAGGAAGGAAGGAAGGAAGGAAGGAAGGAAGGAAGGAGCATCCTAAAATGTTGCTTTTTTAACAGCTGTAATATACTGTTAATATTGCTGGGAGAGTTTTAAAGTATTTGTGCATTGATACTATTGATAGCTTTTCTAGTATAGGCTAATCTTTTAGTACATTTTAATATATTTATACTGAGTGTACATTGATTTCCTGGTTGGCATTCTGACAAATTATTAGCCTCCAAAGGCTCATCTGCCTGAGAATATGTGGGCTATAAATATGATACACAAACTGACATTCAACTAATTGAGTACAGGCCATATGTTTTTACATGCATTATCAAGCAAGCAATCTCCATCTCCATCTGTACATTTTATTCTCCCCCTCCCACTGAAAATCTTGGCATTATATCCTTTAAATATTCTTTCATTTCACTTCCTTAACCTATCAATATTTTTAAATGTTCTAACATCTGAATTATTAGCTGTCACACACTCATTTGTTCTCACCTACAAACTCCACAAGATCTTTTTTTTTTTTTTAATTCAAGTCATTCATAAAAATATTCAAGTGTCCGGAGCTCAGAATGAGTCTTTCTGCCATCCCATTTGATAGCTGTCTCCAATTTCAGGAGGAACTGATGAGAGCTCTCAGAAGATATGATTTCCCAACCAGCTATATATCTATTTAATTGTCATATCATCCAGCCCACAGCAGAACCATGCAGAAGGTGAAGGATTTGTTCTTTATTCATCCTTCCCTCTTCTCCTTCAGAACTGCATGGTTGCCATTAATTTCTCTGGGGAAATTACACCTTTTTTTTTTTTTTGCCAAAGACAGACCGCCATGCCTTAAAAAACAAATGGGAGCTACAAGTTGGAATTTCTATGGATGGAATTTCTCCTATTTCAGAGTTAAAGATTATGTTTGCTGTCAACCAACTAAATCTCATTTCTATTTTTTCTGGCAACATGCAACCAGGATCCAAAGCAGAGTCTCGAATCTCTTTCTCCAAGATGTGTCTAGTATTGTAGGAGACTTTACACTAAGCAATTACTGGCAAGGCTTCATGATATCACTGTGATATTTCTCTTTGGCCAGGCAAACAGGAGAACATGTGGTTTATTCAGTCCAATTGGTCTTTACATAGAATCATAGGGCTGGAAAGATCCTCAAAGATCTTCTAGTCCAACCCCCCCTGTTCAAGGCAGGAGCCTTATGCCATCCCAGTTAAATGATTGCCTAGTCTACTTTGAAAACCTCCAGCGATAGAGCGATAACCTCCCATAACTTCCAGAGGCAAGCCATTCCGCTGTCCGATCTCACTGTCAGGAAATGTATCCTTAGTTCTAGGTTGAGTGTCTCTTTGATTATCTTATTGTCCTGCCCTCAAGGTGGTTTGGAGAATAAGTCAATCCCCTCTTTTCTGTGACAAGAAGTGTCTTCTGTAATGAATGAATGAAGACATGACTAGGTACACTAGTTTGGGGATAGCTGAGCCAGTTTGGCCCTCCTTTCAACCTTTTTTAAGTATTATCTTTCAATGCTACCTTGGAATTTCCATAAAACATTACTTCCCCCTCCCATGGCTCAATGTGCCATACTGGTAATCTCAGGGAAGAGATTTTAATAACTGGAATTAGAACTTTTTGACACAGAATCTCACATAGCTGCAAGGCTGATCCTACTTTTAAGATGTTCAAGAGAAACAACTTGGAGGCATCTATAATCATATCCCATGTGAGGAAAAAAATGGAAATTATACTACCACTTACAGTATCGCTCTCTATGTCTGTAAATGTGCCGTAGACAAAAAAAATAATCAAAAGCCAAGAACTAAAAGCTTATATAGGATAGGGACAGTATGTAGACAACCCCACATCTGGAAATGTCTGGGGGCAAGTTAACCTTCACATCTACAAAGACTGCTGCTTTGCTTTTAGTCTGCTCAAAAATACCCGCTGTGCATTTGCAGTAAGGTCAACGACCAAGTAAAACATGGCATGATAACATTACAAGCCTTGGCATCTGAAGTGGACCTTTATGTATCGTTTACTAATACTTAATGGCACTTCTAATGAAAAAAAAATCCAAATGGTATTTAACATTTACAGAAGAGGACTACATTCAAAATGTCTGGCACCTATTTAATTGGTTTTCGTAGTCAGTTTTGTAGTCAGTTTCCTTGCCCCCTCAAGGCTCATGTCTTTGCCACCTAATCATTGCATACATAATAATGTGTCCTCTGTTTTCACTTTCATTCTTTATAGGAGCATACTTTCACATGCTTCCTGTTAGTCCCATTGGATCCGGGGGAGGAGGAGGAGGAGGAGGAGGAGGAGGATTTGATGGGGATGGCATGCCTTCCCTGGAACATCCAGAAAATCACATGCTTCAATCTTTGGATTTGCATACCATGTATTGCAGATTCTGAGCACTTCCAAATGTAAGAATATGAAATAACAGAGAATCTTATATACTTCTTGATTAAGTGTTCACTATTATAGTGCTATTAAAATGTCCTTCCTTTTTCAAAGAAAGAATGGTCCACTAAGATATGAAATTGGAGCTGAAGGACTAAAAGACTTGGCATTTTTTATTTATTCCTTTTTATAGTGCTAACGTATTCCTCACTTTTTAAAAAAAGACTGTAGGCTGCTTAATTTATCATCCAAGAATTATACCAGTTTATCTTCCAGTTAGAAATATTAGTTCATCCAACCCAATTATTTTTATAGTCTGGAAAAATCTGTTTCATTCACGTGTTAATATAAGCCTACTTAATACACATTTCTTTGTAAACTGCAACAGGATTAAATGTTGTTGCTTTTATTTTTCCAAATGCTGCGATGCAGTGTACAGTTTAAAAACATGTTAAACTGGCTGTTAAGCAAAATGGAAGGCAAAAATAAAGACCTTTATTAAGTGAAAAAATATACAAAAATGTGAATAGTAGGTTTCCATGTGGACTTTAAAAAAAAAAAAAAGATGAGCAAACTGATAGAAGTTGAAAAAAGAATGAGGATTTGGAGGAAATCAATCTTGACAAATTCACCCATCTTTATAATAGCAGAAACGTAAGCAAATAGGTATTTCAAAGGAAAAATAAAACAGTCAAGCTGAAGGAATCTTGCCTTTCTTTATTTCTCTAAAACTCTAAATGCTGTTTTTAACTGTATAATGACTTGTCCAATATTCAGGAGCTCAAAACATCCTGGGAAATAGCAAAGAAAAGTATATCCCACAGAAAAATACATATTTCACAGGAAAGATTTTGCAGCATTATTATTTGAACCACAGACTCATCAGTTTCCTCCATGATAGAAGAAATTCAGCCAATCACTAGAGACTTCAGCCCCTCTATCAAAACCAAACTCCATTCTGATCTGTTTTCCATCCTATTTCCCATTTCATTTTCTAGAAAATCTCTACAAAAATGTAATATGTTTTTCAATATTTTAAACACATGCTCTCCAATGTGAATTGCAAAATACAATATATTTTAAGGGGAAAAATTATGCTGAATCATTTGGGAAATCACCCTAGTGAAGATGAATAACTGAGATGGATATGGAGATGCAGACTACATCAGCTGAAACTGAATTTTAAACAACAAAAAATTCTTCAAGCATTTCTAACTGGTATATAGAATTTACCGAAAACTATTGAATCTTCACTAAAGAAAGCCCCAGAGGATATTGTGGTTAAGGGCAGCACATTATTTTTACAATTGATTTCTTGGTTCATCTGATATATTCCCAGAAATTATTTTTTCTTCCAAACATTTTATTTATACAATATAAACTCCATTTGAGGATGAAGCATAAGTCATAAAATATCAGATCTAGATGATTACGCCTGCATTAACTAAGTTACAAATATGTCATAGAGAAATAGCGATGCGGTACAGAAAGCCACAGTGGTAACCTTGAAAAAACTATGCAGAGACAGTTATTAAAATATGCACAAAATCATGTTCTAAGGACAGCAAATGAAGTAGATAGAATCTCCTGGGATATAACAGGGAGTGAAAAATCATTTTTGTGGTGTGGACTTCCTTGAAGAGCTGACACCAAGATCTTCTCTGCGTTGGCCCCAGTTAGCACTTGAATTCAAGTCCAACAAGGTATTTCCAGGACTTTAGGCTAGACTGGAATCCATATACATCAGCTGGGAATCCACGTATTTGTAAATCAGATGGCAGAAATGATTGATAGATTTCTATTTTGTTGCCAGGAATCCTATATATATGGGGCTAAGAAAGAATTTATGAATTGAACTTAATACAAAGCACCTAACTAAGCCTCTTAATGGAAAGGCATGGTTCCCGTGATGTGACTTACAACCATTCATTTAGTGACCATTCAGTTACGGCACTGAAAAAAGTAATTTATGACCATTTTTCACACTGTCGACCTTTGCTGTATCCCCATGGTCATGTGATCAAATTTCAGACACTTGGCAACTGACTCATATGTATGACGGTGTCAGTGTGTCCCAGGGTCATGTGATCCCCTTTTGCGACTTTCTGACAAGCAAAGAACAATGGGGCAGCCCACTTCACTTAACAACCATGTTACTCACTTAGCAACTGCAGGGATTCACTTAGCAACTGTGGCAAGAAAGGTCGTAAAATGGGGCAAAACTCACCAGCTGCCTTAACGACAGAACATTTGGGGCTCAGTTGTCTTATTTATCTGTCTTACAAACAAGAGTATAGGCCAACTATTATAGTAGCATAGCATTAAGCCATTTAAAGTACAAATATGTCAGGTAGGTATAATAAGATTGATGATCCTTCATCCGTGTGATATTAGCACCTCTGAAGCCTCCACGTTTATTCCATCTGCCATTTAAAATCTTGAAAACAACACAGTCCTTTTTAGTCTTTGTGCTTCCAATCTGCTAAAAAAAACAAACCTCGTGTTCCTTTTAGAAAGTGTGAAAGGCAAGAACAGATCGAGCAAAAAAAGAAAGAAAGAAATACATTATGCCAGTTTACCCAAAGGGACTCAAAATCCCATCTGTAGTTGGCCAGTTAGTGCCAAAGAGTTGCAAATTTGGATTAGAAGCAGCTTATTTTGGAGTGAATCACCGTGCCAGCTTTTATCTAGGAACTGCTTTCCAGTAATACTTCCATTTTCAAACCTAGCTTGAAATGTTTGAGGTTAAACATGGGATCTTCTGCATATAAAACATATCTGGTAACTATCAACTTCCACCACCATCTGTCTTCCTGACTGAAGTCCTGGGAGCAGTAGGATAGTTGGCCCCAGTTAGCACTTGACGTACAGTGAAAATACCGTAGCTTTACACTGCACTGGTAATACCACACTTGGAATACTGCATTAAGCTCTGGTCATCACGATACAAAAAAATAAAAATAACAATGTTGAGACCCTGAAAACAGTACAGAGAAGACCAACCAATGAGATTGAACCATGCTGGCACAGTGTTAGAATGCAGCGTTGCAGGCTAACTCTGCATTGCACCACCAGGAGTTCAATCTTCAAGGTTGACTCAGCCTTCCATCCTTCTGAGGTCAGTAAAATGAGGACCCAGATTGTTGGGAGCAACAGGCTGATTCTTTAAACCACAGAGAGTGCTGTAAAGCACGGTGAAGCGGTATAGAAGCCTAATTGCTATCACTATTGCTATAAGGGATCTGGAGGCTAAACAATATGATGAACAATTGAGAGAACTAACTATGTCTAATCTAACAAAGAGAAGGACTAGGGATGATATGAAAGCAGTATTTGAGGGCCTGTCACAGAGAAGAGGGGGGTTGACCTATTTTCCAAAGCACCAGAAAGTAAGAAGCAACTATTCAAGGAGAGAAGCAACCTAGTGCTAAATTCATTTAAAGTGAGAGCAATTAACCAATGGAACGGCTTGCCTTCTAGAGTTGAGGATGTTCCATTGCTTGAGTTTTCAACAAGAGATTGGACAACCATTTATCCAGAATGGTATAGGGTGCAGGGGGGTTGGAGTAAAAGACCCTAAACCTGACACTCCTTTCCAACCCTGTTATCATATGTTCTAGGTTCTAGTCCCTACCTACCAGAAAAGCACTACGGATCTAATAATCTAAGTTCAAATCACCACCTAATCATGAAACCTATTGGGTCCTCAATTGCTGTCTTTTAAAAGGGAAAAATGCTCAATGTTCTAGATGACAACTCTTTTTGTAAAAAAACAACTTTATCCTTTCTTTCTCTTGTGAAAGTATCTGTCTAGAGCAGGGGTGTCAAACTCAAGGCCCAGGGGCTGGATCCGGCCCACGGGGTACTTAGATCTGGCCCACGGGGTACTTAGAGCTGGCCCACGGGGTACTTAGAGCTGGCCCACGGGGCTGCCCTGGAAACAACAAAGGACCAGCCTGCAGTGCTTCTTCCAGTGAAAACAGAGCTTGGGAGAGCTGTGGGTGGCCCTTCCGAGCTTCATTTTCGCTGGCAGAGGGTTGCAGGAGGCCATTGCAACCGAAAATGGAGCTCTGGAGCCCACTTTGGCTAGCAGAGCACTCGGGCCACTGTGGGTGCTGCCACAAGTGTCATAGAGCTGACCACGCCCACCCTGGCCATGCCCACCTCAGGCCCCTGAGGTCAAACACAACCCTGATGCGACCCTGAATGAAATTGAGTTTGACACCCCTGGTCTACAGGTAGAACTGATAAGTATGGTTCCCTTTTGTTTCCAGTGCATTGCCTGTTCCTTGCACAGACTGACTTTCCTGACCCATCAAGCACAGCAGGATTAACAACAATAGACACACTTTCTCATTCTGAAGATGAATCTTTTTGCTGCTACAGCGAATGAACACAACCAGCTGGTGGAAACTCAAAAATATATTACTTCATCCAAATATGCCCCATCAGAAACAAAACTAGGCTGAAATGTATTACTCCACTTTACCAGAAGTTTTTCTTCTCTGCAAGACAAAAAAACTTTTTATGTGCCTTATTCTTAGAGGATGTCAGTCTTTCACTCAGATATCTACTTCACTAGTGTTCTGGAAATATTGCTTTTAATCAAGGTTAATTTCCCTCCCCCCCTTACTATTTTTTTTCCCTCTGGTGCATATTTTTACTTTTACTTTTCAGCCTTCTGTTCTGCTCTTTCCTACCTAAAAAGAACTATTGAATGGAAGGATTCAAACCATGGAAACCACAGAGTTCCTGAACAATGAACGTACTATCAGACACAAGATATTCATGTATCCTTCGGTCCTTTATAGCTAAGATAAAGGCAGGGCATTGAGAGTTGCACTGAAAACATTTTTCCCTTAAGATACGTTTTGAATCATCAATTTCTGTTTTCATCAGATGGAAAGACAGAGATTTTACAATCAAACAAGAAATGTATGTACTTGTTACCCTTCCGAAGCAGTTCAGACAGAAAAACATGGCAAGACGAACTAATACTACTTTATTTTAAGGCTCCTTAACAGAATCTTGCAAGTCTGAAAGTACAAATCTCCCACTATTTCTTTTACAGCCTGAGTGGTTAGGGAGGATCTTTTCTGAGTCTCTCTCTCTGCCCATTATGCAACTGGAGGCTAAGCCGTCTCTCTTCTGGTCATTCCCTAGGCAGCATTTCTTCTCCAGTCTATCAAGGTTTTTGTCACACACCATTATTTCACTTTTCCTTGCTTCTAATAGAATTTGGGAGCAATTTGCATTTTGTAAAAACTTTCCTGTTAAAATTTCTGCCAATTAATTTAAAACCTTGAATACAATCCTTGAAAATGCAGCCATTTAAAAAAAAAAAAAAAAGATTTAGCATAGAATTGCTTTTTGGATGAATCTGACATTTGGGTTTCTATGAATACATCTACTGCTAGAATTGACAATGAGCTAAAAATATCAATCTAATATCAGTCAGCTAAAAAGAGTCTCTTCACAGAATGCCACATTATCCTCTATTCCAATGAGATAAGTATCTTTCATACCTGACTTTCAAGGCTCAATACTTGTTTATCAAAAAATCATGCAAAATGCTTGAGACAAGAAGAAATATAGAGCAGCTCATAACTAGAGATTCTAAAAATCACTTTTCACACAGACTGACTGCAACAAATGAAAGAAAACTGGGACTTGAAGAGGAAATTAATATCTTTTTTTGTTTCCTGGACTTCAACCTCCACACCAAAAAACAGAAATATTTATATATTATAACAGATATAGCTGTTATATCTGTATCCCCCCCCAAAAAAAAAATTACACTGAATACATACAGTATACGAGCATTTCTAAATCAGACTGTTGATTTAAAGGGCCTTTGTCCCATAGACCAAAGGAAGTGAACACTTCACCACCCATCATAATGTTATTTTATTTTTGAAAAGATTATTTGATTACGAAGAGGGGAAAATCTAGCATGATGCAAAACAATGCACTAGCTTCTAAGATTACTTCTGTGCTGCACAGACATTCTTGCAGAATAGAAAGATAGCCATCTGCTTGGAAACACATGTAAGACTGGCAGCAGGGAACGACTTCCTCCACCTGACTTTGGAAAAAGGGGTGTTTTGTGACTGGCTGCCATAAGTCTCTTTATGAACAGATATGCCACCCGTAGGGAATGAGAATGTAAGGTTTTAGCACCAACTTTGGCTTCCTGCAAGCCAAGGAAAACCAGTCAGCAGTAAAAGTGCTTCATCTTTTACCTTTTCACTTCACTTCTGTAAAGTTGCTTGGAGGCACCATGAGTGAGTGTGGTGATTAAATGAATGAATTAATTTTCTTTTAACTGCAACTAATAACTGGGTAGGAAGCAGCTTTAACACCTTCAAAGTTGATGAAGGTTTACAATAGCATTAATTTAATTAATTTATTACTTATTTACTTATTTACTTATTTACTTATTTACTTATTTACTTATTTACTTATTTACTTATTTATTTATTTATTTATTTATTTATTTATTTATTTATTTATTTATTTATTTATTTATTTGATATGCTGTCCATCGCATCGTCAAGGGATTCTGGACAGCTTAATCCTCCTCCTCCTCCTTTACAATTTCATTATTTCTCAATTCAGACACACAATTAATAGTCTATTACAGAAATGATGCAATGCATTAATTATGTTCCAAGGTTCTACAAATTTTGGGACATGAGAATGGAATTTTAAAACTATTTAAAGAAACAGGCGAACAGTCTTCTGAGAAATTTCTACTCAGCTTTATCACACAACACATTTCAGAACACTTTTCTAATAAACTATGTTACTGATTTCTATAGGCCCCAGATTATAATTCCTCTAATCCTACTAAAAAAAAAAAAAGGGGGGGGGGTTATCTGACTAAAATGTCATTGGCTTTTCTCTTAACTTTCCTTCTTCCACACCCGAAACTCACACTGCATTGTCAATTTCAAATATGCACAAACTTATTCTGGTAACTTTGGATTTAAAGCATTCATATGGCTTGATTCACTTTATGTACTGTTTTTGTGAACTATGGTTATAATTTGAACTTCACAGCAAGAAAGTGCATGTATTTCTAATCCAGAGAATTTCAATGTGAGTTTATTTGAAGGCTGTTCCATCAAAAGCACCAATATAGAGATCTGCTTCCCCCCCCCCCCCAGGGCAATAATAATTCTAAATTTTATCATTGCATCTTGTTGCTATTTTTTCTAATTTTACCACATTGAAAACTATGACAATTTCTGGAGAGTCTTTCCTACCCGACTTGTAAGGAGAGCAAGTCTAGGCGAACCTGCTCTGAATCACCTCGATAACATTTTTTTTTTCAATTTAAAATCTAGCATACTGCATGAACCCAGATGATTCAAGAAGCTACAATTAAACAACCTTAATCTATGGAGATTCTCAGTCATCCAAGTGATGGTTGTCCCCCAAGTGCTTTTTCCAAAGGAAACTGGACTTTTTTTGTTTGTCTTTTGAAGACGTTTCGCTTCTCATCCAAGAAGTTTCGCCTACTTAGGGTTTCTTCTGAAGGGTTTGGAGGGTTTCGTGCTTTGATTGATTGACTTATTGATTTGGTTCCAGCTTAGTGTGGATTAACTAGGCGTGCCTGACAGGTAGATAACTCTATTTCATTCTGGAAATATTTTGGACTTCCTGTTAATAGCTTCTGCTTGCAGTAGGAAACACAACTGAAGAAGCTTCTTGAATGAGAAGCAAAACATCTTCAAGGAAAAAGCACCTCTGGGACTTAATAAGACCAAATTATATGAATTTCATCTAATGGCAAACAAAAGCACTGTTGTGATCTTATTTCCTTATTACTAACTGTAGTTATTCATTCCTAACTTACAGTAAGGCAAGTTTCAAACTCCAAAGTCAGCACTCAGAGGAACAGAAAGAAGCTCATTCTTTACCCTAAGCACTCTTCTTTCCTCATTAATCATAGTTTACGCAACTGGGAAAGATCTTCCGAACTCCACCAGTGAATAACAGAACTAACAACTTAAACCAGAGTGTTGGTTATACAATGATGCTAAGAGTCCTGAATATTTTCAAAATAGAAAACGTGGGCTATAAATCAAATGAATAAACAAATAGATTATTTTTGGCTGAATAGCTTCAAATTGTATCTCGTAGGAGAAAGGAGTGTAATAGATATTTTTGCATCTCCATGATTGCAAAACTGGAAGATATAAGGGAACTGGTCAGATTATCACTAGCATAAATGAAAGAGGTAAGAAGCATAATCTGGGCTTCGTTTAGTGCTAATGTTTTCCATTACAAATATTTAAAATAGCATTATATCTACATGTAATATTGCTTTATAGGATACTGTTAAATAATAGCCATATGCTTCTGACTGAAATGAAATTACCTCTTTCAATCTTTTTTTTCTTCCCTGTGTTTTAGCAAGCAGCATAACAAGAATACAGTGACCTCTGCTGGCATACTTCAGGCAGAAGCTACTAACAAGTAAGTCCAAAATATTTCCAGGGTTAAATAAAGTTATCTACCTGTCAGGCATGCCTAGTTAATCCACGCTAAGCTGGAACCAAATCAATAAGTCAATCAATCAAAGCATGAAAGCCCCCAAACTCTTCAGACGCAACCATAAATAGCAGAACATCTAAGAAATAGTTCCATCTCCTTTAATGAAAATCCAAGGGCATGTTAGGAAAAAAAGAAAGCCTTTCTCTTCCTTTGATACAAAGACCAGCAACACCAAAAGAAACCAGTTTGTTTTCATAAACAAAACAGTACCACACAGCACCGCCTTAACAATATCAGCTGTATCAAAATCCTTTAGATTTTTTTTTAAAGTATCAAAACGATTCTTTCCAAATCCAGAGCATATGGCTATTCTCAAGACTCTGGTGGTAGAAGACTTTTAAAAGCAAATCTCTGGTGCCCATTCCTTCACATGCTATTGCAAACCAAATGCAGTAAAATATCAGCTGGTATAAAATCCAGCCATAATAGGATCTGCTTCAAGACATCTTGACATCTCAACCTACTGAAAGTTTAAGGAATTCATAAGGCTGCCCAACTCAATGTGACACTGAACAGCCTAAACTAAACTAAAAATAAAAATAAATGAAATGTTAAATGTTGACCAAACACAATGATGAAACCAATAAAAGGGAATGTCACTGAATTACATCTGGTATATAAGAAATCTGAGATAACACAAAGAGTTGCAAAAGTTTGCATCTATCTATCTATCTATCTATCTATCTATCTATCTATCTATCTATCTATCTATCTATCTATCTATCTATCT
>JANHFL010003405.1:30087-40101 GCA_032468155.1 Oxyrhabdium leporinum | reverse complement strand
TTGAACCGCTAGATTGAATCAGCAGAAGTGGCCTGCAGTTCAACACTCTAACCACTGCGCCACCTAGGCTCCTATGATGACTGGATTTACATAATATATTGGCATGCGCCTAGTTGTCCCAACTCTCGCTAATTCAGTGCAACTATGGAGAGAGATATAGATGTCCTAAGAGCTGTTACAGAAAGAGATATAAAGATAAGAAGAGTGGAATAGAAAAGACTAGAATTTGTTATGGCAATAGAAGACCCAAACTGCCAAACAATTCAACTGAAAGTTCCAAGTGACAAGAACTATTTCTGGCATGAAATTCTGCAGGACCATGGATACGAATAGCACAATCTCGTGAATAACAATTTCCTTTAAGCCTGCAAGTCAGCCAGTTTTCTATTCTTCTGAAGCTTTCTTGAATGAGGTAAATAGGCAGGAACGATAGAGAAGGGGTCACACTTAGTGAATCTATAAAAACTTTTAAACAGGGGATGTGTCCTATCCCAAAAAGATTCCATGACGAAATGTGCATTATTGCTTTCTCCCAATTAAAGGAGTTGTTTATGCTTTTATCTTATTGGCAGTTGAGATTTTTAGAATAAATACATATCTCAAACCCAATCTGTCAGGCTACCGAATGATATAACTGATATAAAAGATGGAGGTAAAAGCTTCCATGAACAGCAAAATTGAAAAGCGAGTGAAAAACATGGGCAGACAACCAACAGTAGAGTTTCAGTCTGGAAACATAATCAAATTGCAAAGCAAAAATCTGAAGACTTGGGGAAATTACGTATTGCACAATGGAACCAAAACAACAACAACAGTGAAACCAGAAAAAAATGCCAACTGGAATGAAAGGAGGGCTGCAGTGTCACATGAATACGAATTCATATACAAAGAAGCTGGCTTGATATGAACTGCCTATGCTATTGATCATGTATTCTATTCCATATATTTAAAAAGTTGACGGATTTCAGAAGGAAACTTACACATTTGTCTCTGCCCTCATTCCTACAATGTAAATTGTAAACAGTGGGGAAAGAGTTATGCACAAGAAAACCTTACATCAAGGAAAGATCAAATGGAGACATTAAGTTCTCAGTTGGGCATTTGCTATGTAGTTAGCTTCAACTTGCGCTCCACAGCCTTCTAAACTATTCTATGGCAATAAATGTAAGATGAGCATCCCCATGTGGTAACTCAGATGTTTTCTAGATGTGATCTTTGCAAAGTTTGAAGAGGTGACATTTTAGACTGGCCAAATATATATATTTTTTAAAAAGCAAGCTATTAAAATTTCAGCAAGGGTGTCAAAATATTTTTTTTCACATTTTGCCTCGTGCACTTGGAAACAAATCCTTCTTTTTTTTAAAGGTTGCTGTAGTATTATAAGCACACCATATACAAACACACGCAAGAAGGAAACAACATTTTCTGAACATATAAACATGCTACCTGAAGCTAAGGGTGATATTGACTGTCTTGTATTTCTATTTCTACCTTATTTGCGTTCCAAAAAGCTGAATATTAGGAGTACGCACACAATGGCAAATGAGTTGTGTTTCAGACTTAAAACTTACAAAATGACTCAAATGTGTTGTTACGATGCCAAAAATAAAACTTCTGGGATATACAGGTAGCCCTCGACCTTTGAGCTCCAAATCACAATGGATGCCGAAATTTCCACTGTTAAATCAAGACCTTTGTTAAGTGAGTTTTGCCCCATTTTACAAACTTTCTTGCCGCAGTTATTAAGTGAGTAACATGGTTGTTAACTGAAATCTGACTTCCCCACTGAGTTTGCTTTTCAGAAGGTGGCGAAAGGGGAATCACGTGACCCTAGGACCCTTCAACAGTCACAAACACAAGCCAGTTGCCAAGTGTTAGAATTTTGATCACATGATCACAGGCAAGCTGCAGTGGTCATAAGTGTGAAAAACAGTCATAAGTCACTTTTTTCAGTGATGTTCTAACTTTGAACAGTCACTAAATGAATCGTTGTAAGTCAAAGACCATCTGTATACACTTCAGTGGCACATTTTTTGCCTCTTCCATGAAATGAATATTATTATTATTATTTTAAATGACCATTTTGCCGATTAGACTTCTTGTTATAGAAATGGCTAGTTTCTGTTATTATGAAAAAGTAAAAAGTTGAGGGTGGATCTTAATGCCTTCTTTCGCTGCACCAAATCGGAAATCAAATGTTTTTTTCTTATTTCTTTTTCCCTTGCTTTCCCCCACTATCCTCTTCCCTTTTTCCTTTCCTGATTTCTCTAATATTAGCTTTTGTATTCATTTTGTATGTCATATTATAAATTAATAAAACTATTTTTTTTAAATGACCATTTTGTTGCAAATAAGGGTCTCAGCTTGGATCACAGAAAACAGCCAAGTTTCAAAAATCTCCCCAAATGCATGCATATACATATATATTAATATATCCGTGCTTGATTACAAACTCAAAAGATATTTTTGCTTCTTTTTCTAGAAAAGACCTTGGATGTCTCCCAGGAGGAATTGGGCTCTGAGGATGGCAGAGCCAGGGTAATTTGACTTCACTGAAGAGTTATTCACTGAAATAACTGAAGTATTTATTTCTGCTTGCCCATCTGAAATGACTACAGTTCGTCCTTAACTTACAGCAACTCACTTAGTGACCGTTCAAAGTTACAATGGCACTGAAAAAAAAGTGAGTCACGACTTTTTCACACTTACGAGTGTTGTAGCATCTCCCCATCCACACAATCAAAATTCAGATGCTTGGCCACTGACTCTTATTTATGACGTCTGCAGCATCATGGGGAGGTCCTGTGGTGGGGAAGCCAGATTCACTTAACAGCCGTGTTGCTAACTTTTAACGTCTGCACTGGTTCATTTAAGAACTGTGGCAAGCAAGGTCGTAAAATCGGGCAAAAGTCACTTAACAAAGGTCTCACTTAGCAACAGAAATGTTGGGCTGCACTGACAGTCTTCCTCCAGTGAAAAGCATCTGGTTGCAGAACTAGCTCAAAGTGGAGAGAGGGGATTGGGTCATCCCAGAAAGAAGAGTTTGATTTATGTCATATGGTTGTGTCAAGCTAGCTCTCTCCCCTCTCTTCCTTTCACTTGGACTACCTACAACCTCAGGAGAAATGGATTTTCTAAGTCAAGGAAGGGATGCAAAATCCAGATAGGTTTCTTGTACTCGTTTCTTGTTTTCCTTCGATGGTCCAGTTCTTCTATGGGCTTGTTCTGAATCACATTCTATTTCTTCCCATAGCCAAAATTATCTGAAACTCTTCTGAGTTTGTTGCCACCAAAACAGGGAACAAGCAACTGGTTTGTTTGTTTTTTAACATTACTTTATTTTATTTCTGCCAAATTGTATTCGGCTCAAAAATAGAACACAATGTTTTATTCTGAGTCAAAACAAATGTATTTTCCAGTTGGTGTTCAACCAAACAAATGTTCCAGTTGGTGCACAATTCACTTCTGACACTTTATAAGAGTCGTTTTCAATTTTTTTTTTCACATAAGAAATGATTGTCTAAAACAAAGAGCAGTTGAGCTTCCATTCTTCTATGAAGCAATCATAAGAAAACAAGCATGGCATATCGATTAAAACTGATGGTCAGCTCATACTCTGCTTTTATGCAAACCTATATCCCTGTTTTGTACCAATTTAAAAGCAGTTGTCTGCTAAGAGAATTTTTCAACTAGTATGGAAATCTGGAGCTACAACCTAGCTGTGGGCTGCTACCAGAACAAAAGTACCAGAAAATAATCTGGTACTCTTAAGATGTGATATTGAGGACCAAAGGATCAGCAGGAAACAAAATTTCCTCAATAACTTTAACCACCATAGTTGCTACATAAATATTATAAACAACAATGCATGTGTTCACGTATTAGCATGTCGCTTACACAAGTATCACACAAAAAGTTCATTCTGAGCCTTAGATTTCCTGACTCCATCCTTGCAGATTTAGGCTATTGGCTGGTATTCTGCTTTAACTGAATGTCCCTGTTTCTGCTTTTTATACTTCTCCTCTGGCGCAGTGGTTAGAGTGCAGTGCTGCAGGCTACCTCTGCTGTCTGCTGTCTGCCTGCAATTTGTCAGTTCGAATCTCACCAGGCTCAAGGTTGGGGTCTCTATGCAGTCTCTGAGAATGGCACAGAATTGAACGAGAGGAGGGGGGAAAAACCCTACTGTTAACTCAACTCTGCATTCAAATATGCTGCCACAAGGAAGAGCAAGACAAGGTTTTCACCTCCAGAATTTCTTAATAACACTCATTTTTCTTTAAGCTGGAAAGGAACAGCTTAGCACTATCTTCCCATCTTTCACTGTGCCACCTCTTTAAACCTGAATAATAATTAATGTCTCTCGCACAAAGAAAAATCTTTCCCCCTCTCTTAAGCTTTAGTCCTTTCTACCCATTTCTGAATTGGGGGGGGGGGAAGAAGAAGCTATACCAGCATGGCATTTAACTGACCCTTCCTCTGGGTCTGTTCCTAGGCACTGGGATCGTTGTTCTTCATTGCTAAGTAATAAGGGACAAAGTCTAACCGTTGATATACTTCTTGAGGCTGCCCTTGGACAGGATTAGAAGACGAATGAGAGGGGGGAAAAAACCCACCTGCTTTAGCAGTGGTGTAGCTAGGGCTTACTCATAAGCTGAGGATAAGATGAAAGCACAATCAGAAGGCAAAACATAAATCACCAAGCTACCTGTGCCATGCCAACCCGGGCATTGATTATAAAACCAATTAACGCTTGAGTCTTCGAAACTTTCAAATATAATTTGTCAGTCACTTCTGCATAAACTGAAGATCTCCCTCTCGTGGGAAGTCAAGAGAGAAGAAGCAAGAATCAGGGCTTGTTGGTGGTGAGCTCCCTGCTCGGGCAAAGCTTGCCCACCAAAGTAAGAATGCTAATTTCTTCTTCTCTTTCCAAAAAGTCCTTAAGATCGTGATATTATGATGGATTTTCAGAAGCTGTTCCAATTCCAATATTTGAGGGGCTGCCACAGAGAGGAGGGGGTCAAGCTGTTTTCCAAAGTACCCGAAGGTCGGACAAGGAATCATCGATGGAAACTGAACAAGGAGAGATTCAACCTGGAAATGAGGAGAAATTTCCTGACAGTGAGAACCATCAACCCATGGAACAGACGTTGCCTTCGGAAGTTGTGGGAGATTCATCCCTGGAGGCTTTCAAGAAGCGACTGGGCTGCCATCTGTCAGAAATGGTGTAGAGTCTCCTGCTTGGGCTGGAGTCGATGACCTACAAGGTCCCTTCCAATTCTGTTAATGTTACCTTGGATGCAGATGAATGATGGTTAAGGTCTTGATAATGGAGGTGATATGATAGGCTTCTTTTTTTAACGTTATATTGTAATGGTGTGTTGGCTGACTTTATTGTGACCTACCTAGAATTCTAAAAGAAGGCAAGATATAAATGAATGCAATTGAATGTTAGGGTGCAGATGGGAACACAGATAGAATGTTTCAGTCAATTTTAGAACCTTGTAAAGCAGCCCAATAATACTTTCAATACTGCTAAACCTTTGGTTCTACTTTCCTGCTCCATTCTAAAATTCATGCATTCCACAAATACCAGCTATTTTTAGAATTTCTGAAAATCTGATGGTGTGTGTGTGTGTGTGTGTGTGTGTGCGTGTGTGTGTACAGATTTGCATAGTAAATTCATTCTAAACCCACAGCTTAAGACATTCATTTTATTTTTATAGTTTATCTTGGAGTGGATGAGTGGTGGAAAGGTAGGTAGACAGACAGATATAGCATTGTCATATTGATAATACTAAATCTAAGCGCACTGCAAAAAGATATCATCCTCAAACATACAGTTGTACATCACACGGCACTTAAATTGTCTGCTAAAGGATAGGTTGCTCCTAGGAATGTTCACCGAAGCTGTTTGTCTTTCTTAAGCACATTTTTAAAACAACCACCAGCAACATATTCTTATTCCTTAGTTGCATTGGGCTCATCTCGTATGAGCTTGGAAACTAAGTGAAGTGGTGTGATTAATTCTTAGATGATACATCCCTTAAAATGACTGGAAAGGGGAAACCTTTATCTTTACGTAGTCCTCAAGTTACAACTACAATTGGGACCAGAATTTCCATTGCTAAGCAAGGTGGTTGTTACATGAGCCATGGCCACATTTATGACCATTTTTGGGTCATGATTGTTAAGCAATTCACTGCATATGCTAAGTGAATCCAGCAGTCGTTAAGAGAATCTCATTGACTTTGCTTGTGGGAAGCTGGCTGGGAAGGTTGCTAATGGCAATCACATCCCTCTTGAGATGCTGTAAACATCCTATATACATTCCGGTTGCCAAGTGTTGGAATGTTGATCACGTGACTGTGCAGATCCTGCGACGGTCATAAGTGCGAGGATCAGCCATAAGTCATTTTTTTCAGTGTGGCTGTAACTTTGAACAATCGCTAAATGAATGGCTTTAAGATGAGGATTAGCTGTATATGCAATTGAGAAACTGAAACGTCAACCTAGAAGACAGAAGCAAAATACTTCCATATTACTATAAAGACAACAACTTGAATATGTCCATGGAGTCACCAGAAGTTGAGTTGCACTCACAACAAACTACTTTTCTTATCACCAGAAAGCTGGCATGGTGGTTAGAGTATTGGAAATGGATCCATGAAGAGTCACTAAGACACAAAGTTTTCTAGATTTACAGGTAAAAACCTCCCTTTTTATGACTCTCTAATCCCTTGATTCAGGGTAGACTCAGGTGCTGAACATTTACTGGTCGGATGCCCTTCCTGACACCTATGTGGAGTTCGCAGCAGATATTTTTTTATTTCTTTCTTGGAACTGTTAAAAATATTGTGTTATAGATTGGAGCTAGGTGATGTCGTATCCCTCCCCCTCTGTTATCCAATCTGCACCACAGTCCTTTCAACAGTTCCAAGAAAGCTCCATATTTTTTTCTTTTCACTCTGAGAAACATCTGCCGCTACCTAGGATTGAACTCTCAACTGTTTGAGTGGGAGGCAAGTGTCTTCATCACTAGATCACCATACCACTCCTAAGCTTACCTATATCATGATAAAAATGAATATTAAATAATATTAAATACCACTGAAAGAGTAAAATTGGAAGTATGTTTTACATGAAATTATAACATTGTATTCATTGGTTCTAATTTCAAGAACCATGCTGGACACTTTATTCTCTGGTATTTGTAATTTATCACGCTCATTTTAGGAAAAGGCATTCTACCAAAGCAAGAGCTGGCAACATAATTCTGCACATTGACTTGATATCTTGATTTATCAAAAGGGCAATGGTATGGATATTAGAAATGTCAGCATGTTTTCCTGTTTTACAGAATAGCTTAATTGTTCACATGACATTCTTTTCCAGATTGTTATTTTTATTAGAAATCTTGTCCGATACTTCAAATGGCACAACTTTTATATTAACTGACAGATGCTGAACCTGAATTCTCCTATACAATACACACTTTCCTAAGAGTAGATCCACTGGACACAGTGCTAGCTGCCTGTGAATGAACATAGATAGCAATAGCAATAGTGGTTAGACTTATATACCGCTTTACAGTCCTTCGCAGCCCTCTCTAAGCGATTTTCCTCTTGTCCCCTTGTCCCCCAACCATCTGGGTCCTCCTTTTACCCACCTCGGAAGGATGGAAGGCAGAGTCAGCCTTGAGCCTGGTGAGATTGAAAGATTCATTGAGGATTGAGACTGCATGCAGAATATGTTGAGACTCCAGAAAGAGTGCAGAGATCAACAAAGATAATAAGGAGACTGGAGGCTAAAGCATATGAAGAACAGTTACAGGAATTGGATATGTCTAGTCTAGTGAAAAGAAGGACTGGGGGGGTGACATGATAGCAGTCTTCATGTCATGAGGAGCTGCTACAAAGAAGAGGGGATTAACTTATTTTCCAAAGCACCTGAGGGCAAGACAAGAAGCAATGGATGGAAACTAATCAAGGAGAGAAGCAACTTGGAATTAAGGAGAAATTTCCTGACAGGGAGAAAAATGAACCAGTAGAAAGGCTTGCCTTCAGAATTTGTTCATCACTGCAGGCTTTTAAAAAGGGACAGCCATTTGTCTGAAATGATAGAGGGTCTCCTTCCTGAGCAAGGGGGTTGGACTAGAAGACCTCCAAGGTCCCTTCCAACTCTGTTGCTCTGTTACTATTCTGCATTTGAATGTTACTCTTGAATGGATATACAGAAGATTTATACGCAATATAAATTTTGGAACACGGTTCTTGGAAATGAAACTTGTTATTGGCAAGCCAGCAACTATTTGTGTTTCCATATATATGTGTGAATAAACAACAAATACAGATACAGTTTTCAGTTGTTAATCGTGATTTAGATATTTAGGAATTGTTTCCATGAAAGAAAAAAAAAGGAAACTTGGGTTATAATCTAAATGTAGCCACCCGAACCACAAGATACCAAGAATACACTAGTAGTTTCTTTTTAAAAACTTCAGGACTTGACAGTGTTTCACACTGAAACAACTCAGTTCCACAGAATTGTATATAGGCACATTTAAATTTATTGTGTTTCTCAGATATTTTTTAGAAGACCCTCCATTGACAAAAAGATTACAACTCACTGAAGGCTCAGATGAGGGTTATTTTGTAGCAATAAAGTATTTTTATTATTATTATTATTATTAAGGCATGTGCATCTTTAGACATGCTTGTGTTGTAGATTGGAGATAGGTGATGCCGTATCCCTCCCCGTGTTATCCAATCTACAACACAGTCCTTTGAACAGTTCCAAGAAGTTCCACACCCATTTGCACCACTCAGGTGACCCTGAGGACACAGATAAACCTCCAGGTGCTTCAATGACCCTCTAAAAGGATGCAAATGATTAGCTGTCTACAAGGAGCATCAATCCTTCCATTCCCCACCATCCAGTCAAAGCTGAAGAAGCTTCTTGGGTGAGAAGCGAAACATCTTCAAAGAAAAACCAGAAAGTCTAGTTGCCCCTTGAAAAAAGCACCTTTGGGACAACCAGGACCTGGATAACTGAGAATCTCCATAGACCTTTAGCACAGTACCAGATAACAACATTACAACCACAACCTTTTGCTTTTACACAACAGTGTGGATGAGCCATTTCTATAATAAGCCCATCTAGTTAACAGAAGCAAAATCAATTTGTTTTTTTTCACTGCAAGCACAAAGTCCAGAAACAATTTCAGAATAGAAGCAAGGTTAGATATATATTCTCTTCTTTGCATAAAAGAATAAATTTAAGCATTTCTGCTTCTCTTTGCTGTGGGGACTACCCCTAACCCGCAATATCTCTGAGGTGTGACTGTAGATGCTTCCATGCTGTTTTCTTGGCATAATAGATAATGGTATTGCTATTGCCTTCTTCCGATATGTCCTCCCCTCCTTCTCGGTCTTGCCTATATCCCTAGAATATATCCTTAGTCTTTTCTGACCCAAGACCAATTAAAGTTAGATAGGTGTTGTTCTCAGCTGCGGGCCAAACCCTTCATACAGAACAAAATTTCGGTAGCTAAGGGAGGCATTTGTTAAGTGAGCATTGCCCCATTTTATGACCTTTCTTGCCAAAGCTGTTAAGTGAATCACTGCAGTTGTTTAGTCAGTAACAATTATGTTAAGTGAATCTGGCTTCCCCATTGATTTTGGCTTCTCGGTGTCAGGGTTCCATCTAAGTTCCACTCATCCATTCAGCATTCAGACACAAGTATATCCAAGTAAGAATTTATTAAAGAAACCATGTTGGCACATCTGGGAAAACGCTGAATCTGAAGGCCCAGGTTTTTCCCCACCCAAAAGAATTCATAGATCCACCTTCAAACTATCATCAAAGATCACATTCCCCAATCCTCTTCTGAATATAACTTCCTCTCTCCTCTTGACATTCCTCTTCCAGGTGCTGGTCAGGATGGCCTTGACTCTCTTGGAAGGAATTTTATTTTGTCTACTAAACCCTCTAAGTGCATGAGAACAACTCCCCCCC